>JAXCGZ010017538.1:0-56915 GCA_037179515.1 Halocaridina rubra | reverse complement strand
CAATCCAAGGCCAAAAGTATCTGGACTTGATAAGTTGGAAGGAACCTTTGACACCAGGATGGGAGTATGATGTTGAGGATATCTATTCTGAGTGGCTGTGGTACAAAAGGTCGAAGGCAATCTGAAGACACATCACACTTGATAATCTGATTGTCTGCTAGTGGAAACTCTTTGAGTCTATTCTGGAAAGATTTTCTTTCTTCATTGCATACTTGGGCACTGGTTCTTGCAGGTAAATCAGAAAGTGAAATAAAGATGGCATTAGCTGGTCTTGAAAGGCAGTCAGGAACAATGTTATCACCACCACGGATATACTCCCTGTTGGTAAAATACTCCAATAAGCAGGAAAAACGTCTTTGTTGCATATATGTCTTAGCTGGGTTCCTGCTATGAAAAACAGTGAATGGTCTGTGGATAATATGACCTGACATCCATCAATTATATTTTTGAAATGAAAGACAACTGAATATGCAGCCAACAACTCTCGATCAATTGCAGAGTACTTCCATTGAGATTCTGATAGCTTCTTGGAGTAAATGCAATAGACACAGGTGAACCATCTGCCATTTGATGGAGGGAGCTCCTGCAGCCACAGCAGAACAATCAGTCACCAATTGCAGGGAATCTGAATCAGGGCCATGATGACTTAAAACAGACACATTTTGTAAAGCATTTTTTATGGCATTGAAGGACTTTGCAGCTTCTTCTGACCATTGTAACTGCTTAGCATTCGGATATTCTTTGATAAGTTCTGTCATGGGGAATACTCTATTAGCAAAAAGAGGAATTGGATGTCTATAAAAACCAACCATGCCCAGAAACATTCTTAAGCCTTTAGAATCTGGGGGTAATAAGAAGTCCTGGATGGCTGATTTCTTACATTCTGGAGGGGCAATACCTTTATGAGACACTGTAAATCCAAGGAAGTCTTAGGAGCCAGCAACAAAGCCATTGTTATACACGAATGCTGATGGATTAGCTGGTAAGGCAGTAGAATTAAAAGATAGGATTCACAACACTAAGGCAGATATAGTAGAAATTACAGAGACTAAGTTGAGTGAGGACATAAATAGTGTCACAGCTTTTTCTAAAAGCTTCAGAATATTAAGGGTTGAAAGATCTGAGAGGACTGGTGGAGGGATAGCACTGCTCATAAGTGAAAGGATTTAAGTTGAAGAAATAAACTTGACTATTGAAAGTGAGTTCAAGGAATTTTTTGTTGCTCGCATAAATACTGGGTCAGAGAGCATTATAATAACTCTTGTATATAACCCACCAAGGAACCAGAATAGGCTAGAAGTTTATGAGGAAAGTCATATAGGTACTATTGAAGTCATTAACTGAGTTGTTAACATGACACGAGAGAGAAAATGCAGGATTTTGATTATGGGAGATTTTAATCATAAAAAGATAGATTGGATAAATCTTGACCCACACAGTGGTGAGGACTCATTCGGGGCAAGATTCCTAGATTGCGTACAAAGGAATTTCCTACACCAACTTGCAATGGAACCAACGAGGGCCAGGGGTGGGGATGAGCCATCGCTACTTGATCTAGTATTCACAGATAATGTGTTGGATACTGAAAAAAGTTAGTATGAACCACCAATTAGAAAGAGTGACCACTGTGTGTTGTTGATGGAGTATATCATTGAAGATATTCTTCCTGAGAGTAGAGGCACTGATGACATGAGGAGGAACTATCCGAAAGGAAATTACATCAAAATGAATGATCTTTTTGCAGTTATTGATTGGAGAACCTTACTTTACAACAAATCTGTACAAGAAATGTATGACATCTTTTGTGATAAATATGGGAAGATAGTAGATTGCTGCATACCTTTCACTAAAGTAGGTGTAATTCATGCCAGAGAGAAATGGTTCGAAAATGATTGTAAAAGAGCTAAGGAGTGGAGAGACAAATGCTGGAAAAGGTATAGGAGGAGAAAAAACATAAATGCCTGGCAAACCTACAAAAGAGCAAGAAATGATTACCTAATTAAATGAAGAGAGGCAAAGAGAGACTATGAGAGGGACATCACCAGGGAGGCTAAAGAAAATCCCAAGCTTTTTACAGCTTTATCAGAGGAAAACTGAAGGTAAAAGAACAGGTTTTAAGGCTTTAGAGAGAGGATGGAAGCATCACTGAGATGGATGACGAGATCTGCAAAGAATTGAACAAGGAGTTTTAGTCAGTATTTACAGTAGAAAATACCCCACCCCCTCAGATTACAGAGATAGAAGCTCAAGGGCCGGCATTAGAGAACATCGACCTTACAGCCACAGAAGTATGCAAAGCACTGATGGAGTTAGATGTTCATAAAGCTACAGGTCCTGATGACATATCCTCTCATGTACTTAGAAATGCGCAAACTCAATATCAGTGGCACTAAGTATCATATTTAAAAAGTCACTGGAGTCAGGGGAAATTCCAAGATGCTGGAAACAAGCAAACGTGACACCTATCTTCAAAAAGGGAAGGAGGGATATGCCTCTGAACTATAGACCAGTTTTCCTTGACAAGCATAGTTTGCAAAGTTATGGAGAAACTACTAAGGAAATATATCTCTTTTCACTTGGAATCCTTCAACTTTTTGTCAGTGAGGCAACATGGCTTCAGAGAAGGTAGATCAACAGTAACAAACTTATTAGAATTTTATGATGAGGTAAGCCAAATCATACAGTGGTAACGCGCTGGCTTCGCATTCACGAGGTCGAAAGATCAGTTCCCGTCCAAGACCGAGAATTTAAGCTGTTTACTGGCAGGAACTGCTGTGGTTGGACACCACAGTGGGGGGTTGGGGCTTGCCCTGGCTGATGAATACCCATTGTATTGAAATGGAAATAAAGTTTGTTTGTTTGTTTTGTTTGTTTGTTTGGCTGGGCAGATTGCATATTCCTAGACTTCGAGAAAGCGTTTGACACTGTTCCACTTGGGAGACTTATTAGGTGGAAATGTCTTGGAATGGATAAAAACTCACTTAGAAGGAAGGGAACAGAGGGTTAGAGTAAGATACTCAGTGTCTGAATGGAGAAGAGTTAGCAGTGGAGTTCCACAGGGTTCAGTTTTAGGGCCACGTTTGTTCCTTGTATATGTAAATGACCTACCAGAGTCTGTAAATTCATTCATGAATATGTTTGCAGATGATGCAAAGATTGTGAAGAAAGTACGATATGAAAACAATGGTAGAGAACTTCAAGAAGATCTAAATAGTCTGCACGAGTGGTCAGAAAAGTGTCTATTGAAATTCAATAATTCAAAATGTAAGGTAATGAGAATGGGTACAAGTGCAAGAAGATCCAAGCTTGACTACTCGGTGGCTGGAGTACAACTTCAAGAGACAGAAAATGAGAGAGATCTAGGAGTAAGCATACTGGCAGATTTGTCTCCAAAAATACATATAAATGGCATAGTAAGGGCAGCATATGCATTCCTATCAAGTGTAAGGGTAGCTTTCAGGTACATGGACAAGGAAATGTTCAGTAATATTTATGTAGCCTATGTGAGGCCAAAACTCGAATATGCAGCCCCCTTTTGGAATCCGCACTTGAAAAAGCACATAGCTAAGCTTAAAAAACTTCAAAAACACGCCACAAACCTGGTGCCAGAAATACGTACTCTCAGTTATGATGAGAGGCTGAGGGAATTAGACTTACCATCACTCGAAGCTAGAAGATTGAGGAGGGATGTGGTGACAGTCTTTAAATTCCATCATGGTTACGATTGAGTGGATAGGGATCGATATTTTGATATGGCAGGCTCTAGGACTAGAGGTCATAGTTTGAAGCTTTGTAAGAAAACTTCTTTACAGGATGTAAGGAAATACTTTTTCAGTGTAAGAGTAGTTGAGAATTGGAATTTGCTAAGCGAGGAAGTAGTTAATGCTATCTCAATCAATAGTTTTAAGGACCGGTATGATAAGTATTACTAAGTAGAAAATGGAACCGATCAGGAGACGGGAAGATACGAGCTTTGTTCTCTTTCCCGTAAACACAATTAGGTAATACAATTAGGTAATCACACTTATCTAGAGAGATTTGTAAACTGTTGTCATTTAGAATCTTGAAGATAGTTTTTAAGTGTTTTACATGTTCTTCTACATCAATAGAAAAGATAAAAATGTCATCGAGGTACACAAACACAAAATCAGTTTCTGAACAGGCAGTCCATATATCTCTGGAATTTTGCAGGGGCATTTCTAAGCCCAAAATGCATATATGCATATTCAAATAGTCCAAATGGGGTAGTCACTGCAGGTTTTTGGATGACATCTGGATGCACAGGGATTTGGTGATAAGTTTTCAATCAAGCCAATTTCGTAAACACCTTTTTTTTCATGAAGTTTAGATGAAAGGTTTGAAATATGAGGAAATGGGTATCTGTCTGGTTGGGTCATAGAGTTCAAACCTCGGTAATTACCATCCAGATGCCACTCTCCTGGATTTTTCTTTGGCACTAAATGTAGTGGAGAGGACCAGGAAGATTCTAATTGATGCACAACACCAGTCTTTAGAAGAGCATTAAATAATTCTTTGACAGCAATAATTTTGTCAGCAGATAATGGACGAGTTTTAACATATACTGGTGGTGCGTCACTGTTTCAATACGATGGTACATGACATTGCTAGGAGGTGTAGTTGTAGTAGAGTCACTTGGCTGTAAAAGAGTTTGAAATTCAAACAAGGTTGTTTGGACACACTCACGTAAGTTACTGCACTTATTTAAGTGGATAGGGGAAACCATAGCTGTGAAGAGTCATTGTGGTACTTGTCTTAAAAGTATTTGAATCCATCAGTATCTTTGTTTTGCAATCCACTAGCAGTTCAAAACGGGAGAGGAAATCCAAACCCAATAAAGGTTGAGTAACTGATCCTACTACAAAATTCCAGTGGAGAGTTCTTCTCATGTGAGGGATAGCAATGTCTGTTGAAATCTCACCAAAATATGGCACAGGTTCACCGTTTGCATCAGAAATGGAGACACCACTAGGTCGCAAATAGTATTTAGCTGCCTTGAGGTAAGGACAAATAGAGACGCATGCTCCTGTCTACAATGAACTCTACTTTGTGATCCAAAATTAATGCGGGTACCAATAGAAGATGCCTGGCAGAATCCGCATATACACTGACCTGCTGACTTAGTTTCCCAAATTTGAAGGACCTGGAGATGACGGGCAGGAATTAGGAAGCATTTGTACACTGCTTTTACCTGACCATTCACACCATGGTTTGCAAGTGCGTGCTGCATCATCATAAAAGATATGAGCACGGTAGACTTTAAGTCTGGGCCTATAAGGTCTTGCTCCCAAAGTCCATTGTGAAGAAGTATCAATTTTTGTGACAGCTTGAGAGGGAGGGTGAGGTTCAGGTTCATGACATTCTGTTGAGGGTACATTGTAAAGTTCATAAAGTTTTGTCATTGGAGCTATTGTATCAGCTATTTTACCCAGTTCATCAAGTGAAGCAGAACGCTTAGCAGCAAAAAGGCACATATAGTTAGAGGTATTGAGCTGATAAATGTATGCGTAACTAAATCTTCAGATACATTACATTTAGCAGCATTGGATATTATTTTAATCAGAAATAATGATGGTTTTTCCTGTAAACACTGTTTTAAATAACAAATTTTCAAATAGCTCTGTTTTGCTTCTTCATGTCTGGAAAACACTTTGTCTTTCAGTTCTGTATAATTTTCCCTTTCAAACTGACAACACTGTTGGTGGGAGACGTTATAAACAGCAATGAAATTTAGAAGCCTCGGTTTTCACTAGTCTCATTTTAAAGAAGTTTTCTAAGACTAGGAACCAAACTGTCGAGTTATCATGAAAAAAAAATCTAAATCTATGGACGTAGCCATTATGAATTTCACAAGCGGAAATTTCAGTCTATCCTGTCCACTTGGGCTTACAAGCCTCCAATACTCAGCAAGCTCACAAGTGGAAATTTAATTTTTTCCTATCCACTTGGGTCTCTATGGAGGGCTATGCTATTGGGTTAGGGAAAAGTTGGAGGTGGAGGTGCCCAAACATACAGTTATGTGTGCTGAATGCCACCAACTCCAAGTGATTTTGGAACGACAAACATCCTTTGTGGTACAAAGTACTACGTATTTAGTCCGCTAAGGCTAGGGGTGGCCAGATCCATAATGTGCTGTATGTAGTGCCATGAAGGCCACCTACTCCAGGGAGGAAGGTGAGAGGATGCTGGAGGTGCCAAACGTTCTTTGTAGTACAAAGTACGTAGTATTTAGTATGCTAAGGCAAGTGATGGCTAAACACAGTGCTGTATATATTCCCATTTAGGGAACCTACTCCAGGGAGTCACCACTGTAAAGACCCACCATCCTTTATTTTATTGTTAGGCTAATAAGAATCTTCTGTATGTAGGGCCATGAAGGCCACCTACTCCAGGGAGGAAGGTGAGAGGATGCTGGATGTGCCAAACGTTCTTTGTAGTAAAAAGTACGCAGTATTTAGTATGCTAAGGCAAGTGATGGCTAAACACAGTGCTGTATATTTTCCCATTTAGGGAACCTACTCCAGGGAGTCACCACTGTAAAGACCCACCAACCTTTATTTTATTGTTAGGCTAATTAGAATTTTCATATTCTATATTATTTACTTAGCCCCACAAGTGGCTAATATATATATATATATATATATATATATATATATATATATATATATATATATATATATATATATATATATATATATATATATATATATATATATTATATATATATATATATATATATATATATATATATATATATATATATATATATATATATATATATATATATATATATATATATATATATATATATATATATATATATATATATATATATATATATATATATATATATATATAACCAATTAAGCACATTACATATGTGAAAACATGAATCATTTTCTACCCCAACCGGGACTCGAACCTAGGACTTATGATTACTAAGTCAAGGCGCTACCACTACACCACAAAAGGTTAAAAGGAATCCAACCTTATAGCTTATATCTGCTATACTTAGGAATGAACGCATTCTAACTGAATGCCACTATGTTCATATTACAGATTCCCCAACCTCACTCGTGGCTTCATTTTAGCATTTATTTCAAGTCCCAATCTCATTAGGGCCATGAAATAACCAATTAAGCACATTACATATGTGAAAACATGAATCATTTTCTACCCCGACTGGGACTTGAACCAAGGACTTATGATTACTAAGTCAAGGCGCTACCACTACACCACAGAAGGTTAAAAGGAATCCAACCTTATAGCTTATATCTGCTATACTTAGGAATGAATGCATTCTAACTGAATACCACTATGTTCATATTACAGATTCCCCAACCTCACTCGTGGCTTCATTTTAGCATTTATTTCAAGTCCCACTCTCATTCGGGCCATGAAATAATCAATTAAACACATTACATATGTGAAAACATGAATCATTTTCTACCCCGACTGGGACTTGAACCAAGGACTTATGATTACTAAGTCAAGGCGCTACCACTACACCACAGAAGGTTTAAAGGAATCCAACCTTATAGCTTATATCTGCTATACTTAGGAATGAACGTATTCTAACTGAATGCCACTATGTTCATATTACAGATTCCCCAACCTCACTCGTGGCTTCATTTTATCATTTATTTCAAGTCCCAATCTCATTTGGGCCATGAAATAACCAATTAAGCACATTACATATGTGAAAACATGAATAGCGCCTTGATTTAGTAATCATAAGTCCTAGGTTCGAGTCCCGATATATATATATATATATATATATATATATATATATATATATATATATATATATATATATATATCCAAGCCCTGCTGTCAGCACCAGATGGCAATAAAAAAATCTTATGTATATATTAATATAAATAATAAAATATTCAGTACTTAAACATCTCTGACATATGTAATTCATATTAAAACAAAGATGGCAGTAAAATATACATAAAATATAAAAAAGACTAACCTAATATAGATAAAGAACATAAAACAATTTTACAGCATTGGATATCGGTTGGTGTAGATCTCCACCCAAGGATGTAGAGAAAGGATCATAGAGGACCCGTGATAGGATATTAACAATTCTGACTACTGACAAAATAAAGCATGTGAACAAAGCCAGTTAATTTAATTTAGATAAGTTAATCATTTTTACTAACGTTGAATACTTAATAACTCATATACTTAAAAGGAATCCAACCTTATAGCTTATATCTGCTATACTTAGGAATGAACGCATTCTAACTGAATACCACTAATTAAAGTTCAAAGACATGCCACGAAACTGGTGCCAGAAATACGCAATCTCAGTTATGATGAGAGGCTGAGGGAATTAGACTTACCATCACTCGAAGCTAGAAGAGTAAGGGGGGATATGGTGACAGTCTTTAAATTCCTTCATGGTTATGATAGAGTGGATAGGGATCGATATTTCGATATGGCTGGCTCTAGAACTAGAGGTCATAGTTTGAAGCTTCGTAAGAAAACTTCTTTGCAGGATGTAAGGAAATACTTTTTCAGTGTAAGAGTAGTTGATAATTGGAATTGGCTAAGCGAGGAGGTAGTTAATGCTATCTCAATCCATAGTTTTAAGGACAGGTACGATAAGTATCACTAAGTCTAAAATGGAACCGATCAGGAGACGGGAAGATACGAGCTTTGGGCTCTTTCCCGTAAACACAATTAGGCAATCACAATTAGGTAATCACTTAAAATAATACCATTTAAAGTTTAATGTTTTATTGGATGGTAAAAATCTCTGCGTACGATTTGAGTTATATAGTAACTTCATGCTACAACCTAAATACAAACAGGTTCAAATTAATTATCATACCATTGATAATATTAGTCACATTATCAATAAAAAAATGACAATTTAAAGCACATTTTAATTAAACAGGTAATCTACAATGTCTTAAATTTAGGTAGTTAAATCAGTCAACTCGTACTCAAAATCTCGAGGTAATACAAGGACATTCACATATGCAAGGAACAAAAGTGGCCCTAAAACTGAACCTTATAGAACTATACTAATAACCCTCCTACATTCAGACACTCTCTTACTCTAACCCTTTGTGCCCTTTCTTCTTAGTAAGTTTTTACCCTTTCCAAGACATTTCCACCTATTCTCGCCATTACTTGCAGCTTCTTAATAAGTCTCCCAGGTGGGACCGTCTTAAATGCTCTCTGGAAGTCTTGCAATATGCAATCTGCCCAGTCCTCTCTTTCCTGTAAGATTTGGTTTACCTCATCATAAACTTCATTAAGTTTATATATGTTAATCTACCTTTTCTGAAGCCATGTTGTCTTATTGACAGCAAGCTGAAGGATCCCAACTGAAGAGAGGTGTGTTTTCTTAGTACTTTCTCCATAACCTTACAAACAATGCTGGTGACGGAAAAAGGTCTATAGCTTAGTGCTGCATCTCTCCTTCCCTTTTTATAGATAGTTACCATATTTCCTTCTTTCCAGCATCTTGGAATCTCCCCAGACTACAACGACTTTCCAAATATGATACAGTTTTAGGGCCACTTTTGTTCCTTGTATATGTAAATGACCTACCAGAGTCTGTATATTCATCCATGAATATGTTTGCAGATGATGCAAAGATTGTGAAGTAAGTAGGAAACGAGAACAATGGTAGAGAATTTCAGGAAGATCTAAACAGTCTGCACGAGTGGTCAGAAAAGTGGCTAATGAAATTCAATACTTTAAAATGTAAGGTAATGAGAATGGGTACAAGTGCAAGAAGGCCCAAGCTTGACTACTCAGTGGCTGGAGTACAACTTCAAGACAGAAAATGAGAGAGATCTATGAGTAAACATACTGGCAGATTCGTCTCCAAAAATACATATAAATGGCATAGTAAGAGCAGCATATGCATTCTTATCAAATGTAAGGGTAGCCTTCAGGCACATGGACAAGGAAATGTTCAAAAATATTTATGTAACCTATGTGAGGTCAAAACTCGAATATGCAGCCCCCTTTTGGAATCTGCACTTGAAAAAGCACATAGCTAAGCTTAAAAAAGTTCAAAGACATGCCACGAAACTGGTGCCAGAAATACGTAATCTCAGTTATGATGAGAGGCTGAGGGAATTAGACTTACCATCACTCGAAGCTAGAAAATTGAGGGGGGATATGGTGACAGTCTTTAAATTCCTTCATGGTTATGATAGAGTGGATAGGGATCGATATTTTGATATGGCTGGCTCTAGAACTAGAGGTCATAGTTTGAAGCTTTGTAAGAAAACTTTTTTGCAGGATGTAAGGAAATACTTTTTCAGTGTAAGAGTAGTTGATAACTGGAATTCGTTAAGCGAGGAGGGAGTTAATGCTATCTCAATCAATAGTTTTAAGGACAGGTATGATAAGTATCACTAAGTAGAAAATGGAACCGATCAGGAGATGGGAAGATAAGGGCTTTGGGCTCTTTCCCGTAAACACAATTAGGTAATCACATGCCACACGAAACTGGTGTCAGAAATACGCAATCTCAGTTATGATGAGAGGCTGAGGGAATTAGACTTACCATCACTTGAAGCTAGAAGAGTGAGGGGGGGATATGGTGACAGTCTTTAAATTCCTTCATGGTTATGATAGAGTGGATAGGGATCGATATTTTGATATGGCTGGCTCTAGAACTAGAGGTCATAGTTTGAAGCTTCGTAAGAAAACTTCTTTGATATGGCAGGCTCTAGAACTAGAGGTCATAGTTTGAAGCTTTGTAAGAAAACTTTTTTGCAGGATGTAAGGAAGTACTTTTTCAGTGTAAGAGTAGTTGATAACTGGAATTCGTTAAGCGAGGAGGGAGTTAATGCTATCTTAATCAATAGTTTTAAGGACAGGTATGATAAGTATCACTAAGTAGAAAATGGAACCGATCAGGAGACGGGAAGATAAGGGCTTTGGGCTCTTTCCCGTAAACACAATTAGGTAATCACATGCCACACGAAACTGGTGCCAGAAATACGCAATCTCAGTTATGATGAGAGGCTGAGGGAATTAGACTTACCATCACTGGAAGCTAGAAGAGTGAGGGGGGATATGGTGACAGTCTTTAAATTCCTTCATGGTTATGATAGAGTGGATAGGGATCGAAATTTTGATATGGCTGGCTCTAGAACTAGAGGTCATAGTTTGAAGCTTCGTAAGAAAACTTCTTTGATATGGCAGGCTCTAGAACTAGAGGTCATAGTTTGAAGCTTTGTAAGAAAACTTTTTTGCAGGATGTAAGGAAATACTTTTTCAGTGCAAGAGTAGTTGATAACTGGAATTCGTTAAGCGAGGAGGGAGTTAATGCTATCTCAATCAATAGTTTTAAGGACAGGTATGATAAGTATCACTAAGTAGAAAATGGAACCGATCAGGAGACGGGAAGATAAGGGCTTTGGGCTCTTTCCCGTAAACACAATTAGGTAATCACATGCCACACGAAACTGGTGCCAGAAATCCGCAATCTCAGTTAGGATGAGAGGCTGAGGGAATTAGACTTACCATCACTCGAAGCTAGAAGAGTGAGGGGGGATATGGTGACAGTCTTTAAATTCCTTCATGGTTATGATAGAGTGGATAGGGATCGATATTTTGATATGGCAGGCTCTAGAACTAGAGGTCATAGTTTGAAGCTTCGTAAGAAAACTTCTTTTCAGGATGTAAGGAAATACTTTTTCAGTGTAAGAGTAGTTGATAATTGGAATTGGCTAAGCGAGGAGGTAGTTAATGCTATCTCAATCCATAGTTTTAAGGACAAGTATGATAAGTATGACTAAGTATAAAATGGAACCGATCAGGAGATGGGAAGATACGAGCTTTGGGCTCTTTCCCGTAAATACAATTAGGTAATCACAATTAGGTAATCATATAGTGCCGCCAATTTTGAATTAGCACATTTTGAAAGTACATAATGGGAAATATCATCAGGACCTGTAGCTTTATGAGCATCCAACTCCATCCATGCTTTGCATACCTCTGTGGCTGAAAAGATGATGCTCTCTAATAATGGCACATGAGTTCTTGTCTCTGCAATCTGAGGGGGTGGGGTATTTTCTGCTTTAAATACTGAACGAAACTCATTGTTTAATTCTTTGCATATCTCTTCATCCGTCTCGGTGATGCTTCCACGTGCTCTCTTTAGCTTTAAAACCTGTTCTTTGACCTTCACTTTTCCTCTCTTTAGATGTGGAAAAGTTTGGGATTTTCTTTGGTGTTTCTGGTAATATCTCTTTCATAGTCTCTCTCAACCTTTCTTTTATTACTTAGGTAATTATTTCTTGCTCTTTTATAAGTCTGTCAGTCATATATATTTTTCATATCTTATACCTTTTCCAGCATTTTATTTTCCACTCCTTAGCTCTCTTACACTCACTATTGAGCCATTTCTCTCTGGGATGATTAACTCCTATTCTAGTGGAAGGTATGCAGCAATCTACTCTTCCCATATTCCTCACAAAAGATGTTGTACAGTTCTTGTACAGATTTGTTGTTAAATAAGGTCATCCAGTCACTCCTTTGCAATAGTTCCTCCTCATGTCCTTTGTACCTTTACTATCAGGCAAAACATCTTTGATGATATAATCCTTCAACGACACAGAGTGGTCACTCTTTCCAATTGGTTGTTCATGCTCAAGATTTTCAATATCCAACACATTATCTGTGAATATTAGATCAAGCAGCGATGGTTCATCACCACTCATGGCCCATGTCAGTTCCAGTACATGTTGGTGTAGGAAATTCCCTTGAACACAATCTAGCAATTTTGCCATGAATGAGGCCTCCCCATTGTGTGGCTCAAGATTTATCCAAACTATCTCTCCGTGATTAAAATCTCCCATAATCAAAATCCTACATTTTCTCTCCTGTGCAATGTTTAAAACTGAGCTTATGACTTCACTAGTACCTGTATGACTTTCCTCAAGAACTTCTAGCCTATGTTGGTTCCTTGGAGGGCTATATACAACAGTTATTATAATGTTCTCTGACCCAGTATTTATGCGAGCAACAAGAAATTCCTTGAACTCATTTTCTATAGCAAAGTTTATTTCTTCAACCCAAAACCTTTCACTTATGAGCAGTGCTATCCCTCCACCATTCCTCTCATATATTTCAACCCTTAATATTCTAAATTAACTTAGTCTCTGCAACTGCTGCTATATCTGCTTTACTGTTGTGAATCCTTTCTTTTAATTCTACTACCTTACCAGCTAATCCATCAGCATTTGTGCATAACAACTTTAATGAAACCCCATCCCCTGATCTTCTGTCATTATCTACTTTTTCTCCCCTTTGTCTGGAAGAGCTCTGAAATAAAAAATTCTTCTTCTCTTCTTATTTTTTTTTACCTCATTTAACCTTCTATCCTCTTGCAGCAAGTTTTTTATCCTTTCCATTTCTTCTTGTGTACAGTATGGCCTAACGAACACTATTTTGAATTCTTGAAAGTCCTTTAGGCTTTTTTCCTGATCAGTATTTCTCTACATGTGTCCCCTCTCTCAATGGTTACTTTTGTTGGTCTTTGCTTTACCTCCCTAAAATATTTACTTGGTTGGTGAATGTTTATAATATCCTCAGGACCACATATTACTCCAAGCTTTCTTCTCAGGTCTAGAATTCTAGCTTTATTTTCTTTAAGTCTCCCCTGATATGTTGGCTCATGGGATTAGCTTATACACAAGAAAACCACTGGGTTCTCTTTCTCAAGTGCCTGTTTAATCAGTGAATTAGCCCTTTCCATCACAACATCTTGCATATTTTCTATTACTGTCTCTTTATAGTTAACTGTTTGTATGATTTCAAGAGTCACCACCCTCACAGCCTCTTTAATGCATTAGCAAAGGAAGTTTTCATAGCATCATGTTTCGATTCACTCCTGAAAAACTTTTGTAAACTGTTCAATGTTTCCCTTTATCTGGGCATTCCAAGCTGCAATATCGTCTCTCTCAGAAGAGAGCAGTGAACTAACCTTTAATTCATTCAGGTTGTCATTCAGCTGTTTATTTTCATTTTCTTGTTTAGAAATTCTGGTTTCTAGTTCACTCTTTTCCCCTCTACCTTCTTTATTTGTATTTCTAGTTCTTTTCTCTCTTTCCCTTGTGCTTTATTTGCTTCCTCCAAAAATCTTATTTATTCTCTGAGTGATTTATTCTCTTTCATTTCTCTATCCATATTCTGAATTTTATCAATCAGGTTTACTACCAGTGTCTCCAATTCCTTGACCTTTTGCTACAATCTTCTAACAGTCAATTCTTCTCCTCCTACATCTCCAGGATACCCATTACCAACCCTCCCCGACCATTGGAAAGGGGGGATAGGGACAGAGATGACTTCATTTTGATGATTCCCTTGCACAGAAAATAGAGAAGAAAAAAAGATAGAAATGTTTCTATTTAAGCTTCACACAAAATTTCTATACCTTCATATAAGTACTATTCAGTTACTCAGTTCATCTCTTATCTGGTAACATACATCCTATCTTAATATTTGACTTTGGTAATGGAATGTGATTCTTTTTCAGAAATACGACGAAAAACTGGTGCCCCCGCAACATCTAGCGAAGGCCCAAATGCCCTTCATGTTGCTAGCTCCATCATCAGACTAGCAACAAATAACCACATGAACAGTCTACTAAATATTATCAGACAATACCCTCCACCAAGATAACCATACAATAACTCTCTCTCACCCCAAAACAGGAATTCATTTAAATTGTTTGATGTAAACTAATAATTCACAACTGAATACTTATGCTCTCCGTTATCTTTACAGTTTTGCACAATCTCACCTGCGGGCCAAGTAGGAAAGTCCGATCACCAACAATAACAAGATTTCATCCCACCTCCTCACCAACAGGAAAGCCCATTCGCCCGCAAGAGCGAATACCACGTACACTCCAAAAAAATCTCACCCCACCTGCGGGCCACAAGTGGAAGGTCCGCTCACCCTCAAGGGTGAACATCCAAGAACAACAAGGTAATTTGAGAGAAAAAATGCAAGACAAAAGCCCACGTGAAGAAAATTTGAATTTGTATCTGAGGAGACACCCACCTGTTTCTGCTATATATTCTTCTTAAGTGCTAAACTGGTCATATCAGAAGAAAAAAAATTAATCACTTGTTAACCAAGGTATATTATCACAGGATTAGGCTTTAAATTTAAAAAAATAATAATAATAAAAGAGAAAGAAAAATAAGACAGTTGTGCTACTTGACAACTTATTTCACTACTGTTAACAGGTGTATTTTTTGTATTTATTTAATTATTCAGTTATTTTGTATTACAACAGACTATCAAGTAAATATACATGGGAAGGTTATTGATTTTAACAATATATGGAACCAGAGGATCAGGTAAACGGCTGTAATAGCTAACCCCAATTTACACAAAAAATTAGGTAATGTGATGTGATGGCTTTGTCTCTGGCAAATCTTCTAAACTTCCTTCAAGGAAGGGCAGAAAGTTTCTTCATTTTCCCCTCTCAAAAGTATCCTCAATGTTTCCTTTAATATTTTGGACAAACTCGCTTGCAACAAATATAAATTTTTTACTCACAATATTCTACAGAATCTATTATTCAGGGAAATTTTGTTTAAGCTTCATACTTTAGTCCCGGTCACTCAAAAACACAGGGAAAATTTCGAGAGATACTGATTGTGTGTGTTCTAATACTCTCCATGTGTATTTGTGTAATTACCTAATGTGCTTATGGGAAAGAGCCTCAAGCTCGTACCTTCCCGTCTCCTGATCGGTTCCATTTTGTACTTTGTGATACTTATCATGCTTGTCCTTAAAACTATGGATTGAGTTAGCATTAACTACCTCCTCACTTGGTGAAGTCCAATTACTTACTACTTTTACACTAAAAACATATTTCCTTACATCCAGCAAAGAAGCTTCCTTTCGAAGCTTCAAACTATGACCTCTATATCTAGTGCCAGCCATATCAAAATATCGATCCCTATCCACCCTTATCATAACCATGAAGGAATTTAAAAACTGTCACCATATTCCTCCTCGATCTTGTAGCTTCAAGTTATGGTAAGTCTAATTAACTCGGCCTCTCATCATATCTGCGATTCCATATTTCTGGCACTAGTTTCGTGGCATGTCTTTGAACTTTTTCCAGCTTAACTACATGCTTTTTCAAGTGCGGATTCCAAAAGTGGGCTGCATATTCAATCTTTGACCTCACATAGGCTACATAAATATTTCTGAATATTTCCTTGTCCATGTGCCTGAAGGCTACCATTAAATTTGCTAAGAATGCATTTGGTACCCCTACTTTGCCATTTATATGCATTTCTGAAGGCAAATCTGCAAGTATGTTTACTCCTAGATCTCTCTCATTCTTTGTCTCTTGAAGTTCTACTTCTGCCACCGAGTAGTCAAGCTTGGGCTTTTTTGCACTTGTACCCATTCTCATTACCTTACATTTTGAAGTATTGAATTTCATTAGCCACTTTTATGACCAATCATGCAGACTATTTAGATCTTAGTGGAGTTTTCTACCATTGTTCTCGTTTCTTACTTTCTTCGCAATCTTTGAATCATCTGCAAACATATTCACGAATGAATATACAGACTCTGGTAGGTCATTTATATATATAAGGAACAAAAGTGGCCCTAAAACTGAACCCTGTGGAACTCCACTACTAACTCTTCTCCATTCAGACACAGTGTCTTACTCTAACCCTCTGTTCCCTTCCTTCTAAGTATGTTGTTTTTTTTTTATCCATTTCAACACATTTCCATCTATTCTTGCCATTGCTTGCAGCTTCTTGATAAGTCTCCCATGTGGGACAGTGTCAAATGCTTCCTGGAAGTCTAGAAACATGCAATCTGCCCAGCCATTTCTTTATTAAAAGATTCGCCTTACCTAATCATAAAATTCTAAACAGTTTGTTACTGTTGATCTACCTTCTCTGAAGCCATGTTGTCTCACTGACAAAAAGTTCAAGGATTCCAAGGAAGTGAGATATGTTTCCTTAGTAGTTTCTCAATAATTTTGCAAACTATGCTGGTCAAGGAAGCAGGTATATGGTTTAGAAACACATCCCTCCTTCCCTTTTTGAAGATAGGTATCACGTTTGCTTGTTTTCAGCATCTTGGAATTTCTGTAACTCCAGCGACTTTTAAATATGATGCTTAGTGTCGCTGATAATGAATTTGTGCATTTTTTAAGTACATAAAGAGATACATTATCAGGACCTATAGATTTCTTCTTCTTCTTGTTCTTTGTCTACATCTTTTCCCACTTTTATGTAGGGTCGATGTTTCTGGCCAGTTTTCTCCATTTGTTTCTGTCCCATACCTCATAACCCAGCAAACCTTTAGACCTCAGGTCTTACTTGATGCAATCCATCCACCTACGCTTTGGTCTCCCTCTCCTTCTCCTACCCTGTATATCCATTTCCATCACTCTCCTCCCAACATACTGTTCATCCCTCCTAAAGACATGACCATACCATCTTAGTCTACTTTCTTGTATCTTATCTGATATTTCTTTAACTTTTGAGGCACCTCTAATTACCTCATTTCTGATCTTATCGCTTCTTGTCACCCCACGCATCCATCTCAACATCCTCATCTCTTCCACATCCAGTTATTTTTCTTGTGACTTCTTTATTGCCCATGTCTCTGCTCCATACATCATCGCAGGTCTCACAACTGTTTTATGCACTTTATCCCTCAAATTAATCCCTATTCTCATGTCGCACAGCACCCCAGACACTTTCTTCCAGTTCTTCCGACCTGCTTGTATTCTGTGAGTTATTTCTGACTCTAGGTCACCATCCTCTGCTACTGTTGATCCCAAATACTTGAACTTTTCAACTCTTTTCAACACCTTCCCCTGCAAATTGACTTCCCCATCCTCATCATCTCTCAACCTCAAGTACTCTGCCTTCTTTCTGCTGATTTTCAGTCCTCTATCCTCCATCACTCTTCTCCACTCCTCAAGCTTGTCCTCCACTACCTCTCGTCTGTTGCTACACAGTACAATGTCATCTACAAAGAGCATACACCATGTAGACTGATCTCTAATACCCTGGGTTACTACAACCAAGACCAGATCAAATAGATATGGACTCAAAGCAGACCCTTGATGCAGACCAACATTCACTGAGAGACTTTTCGTCAAGCCCACACTGCTCTTAACATTAGCCTCTGCCCTCTCATACATATCTTAGATGATTCTTACATATTTCTCGTGGAGTCCCTTTTATCTAATACACTGCCACACCTCTTGACGTGGTACTCGATCATATGCCTATTCCAGGTCAATAAAGACCATATGCAGTCCTTTCTGTTTCTCTCTATGCTTTTCCATCATATGTCTAAAGGTAAATATGGCATCCACTGTCCCTCCTCCAGGCATGAAGCCAAACTGTTCATCCCCAATTGTCGTTACCTCTCTGAGTCTCCTCTCCATGATCTTCTCCCATATCTTCATAGTATGACTTAACAACTTTATACCTCTATAGTTTCCACACTCCTGAATGTCTTCCTTCCCTTTATAGATTGGGATGATTAAGCTTCCTCTCCATTCCTCTGGCATTTTTTCCTGACTAAAGATCTTTTGCATTAAGTCCCAAAAGATATCTATGCCTTCCTCTCCAAGACTCTTCCATACCTCCACTGGCATCTTATCAGGTCCTGCTGCCTTTCCATTTTTCATTTTCCTTACTGCCCGCTCTACCTCTCTTCTAGCCACTGTTGTTGTAACTGCTTCATTTGGAAGTCCATCTTCAAATACTGCTCTTGGGTTCTCTTCATTTAGTAATCCTTCAAAATAAGCTTCCCATCTGCTTTTCATTTCATCCTCTTCTGTTAGAACTACTCCATGGTTATCCTTTATTTGTCTTACTTGGGTCAAGTCCTTGGTTGCAGCATCTCGGGCCTTGGCAATTCGCCATATTTTCTTCTCTCCTTCTGGCGTTTCCAGCTCTTCATAGACTTCATGCAATTTCTCTGCCTTTGCTTTTGGTACTGCTCTCCTTGCCTCCTTCATTGCCTGCTTGTACTCTTCTTTAAACTGCTCCAGGCCTGATAAATCTGCCTTTTTCTTAGCTTCTTTCTTGTTCTTCACCCATTCTTGCACTTCCTCATTCCACCACCATGACTCTTTATCATTTGGCGGTTTCCTTTCTGATGACTTTCCATGTACCTCCTCACCAACCCTCAAAATCACCTTACTATTCTCTGTTCACTATTCTTGTACATCTTCATGCAACCTTATTGCTTCCATTAGCGCTTTGCATACCCCTATGGCAGAAAGGATGTTGTTCTCTTATAAAGGCCTATGAGCTTCTATCTCTGCAATCTGAGGGGGTGGGGGTATTTTCTACTGTAAATACTGACTGAAAATCCTTGTTCAATTATACTTTCTTTAGCCCTCCTGGTGATGTCCCTTTCATAGTGTTTCTCTGCCTCTCTTCTTTTACTTGGGTAATAACTTCTTGCTCTTTTATAGGTCTTCCAGTCATTAATGTTTTACTCCTTCTATCCTTTTTCCAGCATTTGTCTCTCCACTCCTTAGTGCTTTTAAACTCATTATCAAACCATTTCTCTCTTGCATGAATTGCACCTACTTTGGTAATAGGCATGCAGCAATCTACTATCTTTACATGTTTCTCACAAAAGATGTCATACACTTCTTGCACATATTTATTGTTAAATAAGGTCTTCCAGTCTATATCTGCAAATCACTTTCTCGATAGTTCCTCCTCATGTCCTCAGTACCTCTACTCTCTGGCAGAACATCTTCAATGATAAACTCCATCAACAACACAGTGGTCACTCTCTCCAATTGGCGATTCATACTTAAGTTTTTCAATATCCAACACTTTATCTGTAAATACTAGATCAAGTAGCGATGGTTCATCCCCACCCGTGGCCCTCGTTGGTACCAGTACATGTTGATGTAGGAAATTCCTTTGTACATAACTTAGGAATCTTGCCCTAAATGAATCCTCACCACTGTATGGGTCAAGATTTATCCAATCTATCTCTCTATGATTAAAATCTCCCATAATCAAAATCCTACATTTTCTCTCCCATGCAATGTTAACAACTCAGTTTATGACTTCAACAGTACTATATGACTTTCTTCATTAACTTCCAGGCTAAGTTGGTTCCTTGTTGGGTTATATACAACAGTTATTGTAATGATCTCTGACCCAGCATTTATGCGAGCAACAAGAAATTCCTTGAACTCACTTATTGCAGCAAAGTTTATTTTTTCAACTTGAATCCATTCACTTATGAGCAGTGCTATCCCTCCACCAGTCCTCTCGGATCTTTCACCACTTAATATTCAGAAACCCTTTGGAAAAACTGTGACACTGTTTATGTCCTCACTCAATTTAGTCTCTGTAACTGCTACTATATCTGCCTTACTGTTGTGAATCCTATCTTTTAATTCTACTACCTTACCAGCTAATCCATCAGTATTTATGCATAACAATCTTAATGAGGCCCCATCCCCTGATCTTCTATCATTATTTTTTTTATCTCCCCTTTGTCTGGAAGAACTCTGAAATGAAAATTTTTCTTCTCTTCTTCATTTCTTTCCTCATTTAACCGTTTAGCCTCTTGCAACAATTTTTTCATCCTTTCCATCTCTTCCTGGGTTCTGCATAATCTAATGAGCCCTTTTTTTGAATTCTTAAAGGTCTTTAGGATTTTTTTTTCCTCATTAATATTTCTCTACATGTGTCCCCTCTCTCAAAGGTTACTTTTTTTGGTCTTTGCTTTACCGCCCTAAAATATTTACTTTCTTTGTGAATGTTTACAATATCCCCAGGACCACAAATTACTCCAAGCTTTGTTATTGGATTTAAAATTCTAATTGAATTTTTTCAAGTCTCAGCTAATATATTGGCTCCTGGGATTCACTTATGCCTAAGATTACCACTGTCTTCTCTTTATCAAGTGCCTGTTTAATCAGTGGATTTGCCCTAGTCATCACAACGTATATCATTTTTTCAATTACTGTTTCTTTAGAGTCTACTGTTTATATGTTTTCCAGTGCCACCACCTTCACAGCCTATTTTACTGCCCCATTCCCCTTTAGTGCATCAGCAAAGGGAGTTTTCATAGCATCATGTTTCGTATTCAACTCATGAAACGCTAATCTAAACTGTTCAAACTTTTCCTTAATCTGGGCATACCAAACAACAATCTCGTCTCTCTCAGAAGAGAGCAGTGAACTAATATTTAATTCATTCAGGCTGTCATTCAGCTGTTTGTTGTTATCTTCTTGTTTAAAAATTCTGGTTTCTAGTTCATTCTTTTCCCCTTCCAGCTTCTTTATTTATTTTTCTAGTTCTTTTCTCTCTTTCCCTTGTGCTGTATTTGCTTCCTAGAAAAGTCTTACTTCTTCTCTGAGTGCTTCATTAATTTTCATTTCTCTATCCATATTTCAAATTTTATCATCAAGGTATATAACCATTATCTCTAATTCCCGTGTGTATGCAATTGCCTAATTGTGCTTACGGGAAAGAGCCCCAAGCTTGTAACTTCCCATCTCCTGATTGGGTCAATTTTTACTAAGTAATACTTATCATACATGTCCTTAAAATTATGGACTGAGTTAGCATTAACTACCTCTTTTCTTAACCAATTCCAATTATCAACTACTCTAACAATACAAAACTACTTCCTTACATCCTGCAAAGAAGTTTTCTTACAAATCTTCAAACTATGACCTCTAGTTCTAGTGCCAACCATATCACAACATCGATCCCTATCCACTCTGTCATAACCATAAAGGAATTTGAAAACCGTCACCATATCCCGACTCAATCGTCTAGCTTAGAGTTAGTGCGATGGCGCGGGAGATTCCCGCTGTAGGCTGGTGTTGTGATTGTTATTGTAGGTTGGTTGCAAGTGGCGGCAGTGACTACGAACGTGCCAAATCATTGAGCTACTGGATATATTGGATGCAAGTGAGTATAGCTTGTGCCTTCACTTTACAACATTCATACATACACATATGCTCTGGTGCAGCTATGCTATGTGCATATTATTCGTCCGCAATAGCAATTAATTATAATACGACAGGATATATTGGAGTTGCCGGTTCCCAGGAGTAAGTGCTGTTTAAGATATATATTTTCTAAACCTAGATTAGGTAATAGACTTCTGATATGTAGGATGGTGCCTCAAGTGAGGAATGAAGAATTTTCCTGGTGCTTGTTCTGTGAGGTAAAGCTTAGGCTAGGTTAGGTTTAGGGCCTAGTGAAAACACTAGGGCTTGTGATTAGGCCTAGGCCATTGATAATTATGTATTGTATAAGGTAGTCACCATGGCTCAAGCGGTAGCATCCGTGACTTTGAGGTATCAGGTCGAGGAATCGCGCCCCGTCACGGTGTGAGGTTAGCAAGGGCATGCACTCAGGGTAGCAATTACATTTGCCAAAATAAGTCCTTCGCAAGAAGGCAACCATCCTAGCCCTTGGTAGAAAAGGGAGTTCGTGACGTAAAACCAGAACATAAGTTAGGCTAGGACTATATTTTTTTTCTCATCATGGCACAATATAAGCCTCCCCAGCAATTAAATTTTGTTGACCCAAATTGGGATAGGTTTATTAACAAATATGAAACTTTCCAACCGCTAATGGAATTGAATGATCAACATGGAGAATTTCAGGTGGCTAGCCTTAAATATTGTATGGGTCCAGAATCGGAGGAGGTTATGAAAACATTTAATATGTTGACAGAGGAGGCCAAAGACTACAAAAAAGTAATAGAGAAATTTAAGAATTATTTTTCACCACAGAAGAATGTGTTATTATGAGAGGCTGAGGGAATTAGACTTACCATCACTCGAAGCTAGAAGATTGAGGGGGGATATGGTAACAGTCTTTAAATTCCTTCATGGTTATGATAGAGTGGATAGGGATCGATATTTTGATATGGCAGGCTTTAGAACTAGTGGTCATAGTTTGAAGCTTCGTAAGAAAACTTCTTTGCAGGATGTAAGGAAATACTTTTTCAGTGTAAGAGTAGTTGATAATTAGAATTCACTAAGCAAGGAGGTAGATAATGCTATCTCAATCAATAGTTTTAAGGACAGGTATGATAAGTATCACTAAATACAAAATGGAACCGATTAGGAGACGGGAAGATGCGGGCTTTGGGCTCTTTCCCGTAAACACAATTAGGCAATCACATAGTGCCTCCAATTTTGAATTAGCACATTTTGAAAGTACATAATGGGAAATATCTTCAGGACCTGTAGCTTTATGAGCATCCAACTCCATCCATGCTTTGCATACCTCTGTGGCTGAAAAGATGATGCTCTCTAATAATGGCACATGAGTTCTTGTCTCTGCAATCTGAGGGGGTGGGGTATTTTCTGCTTTAAATACTGAACGAAACTCATTGCTTAATTCTTTGCATATCTCTTCATCCGTCTCGGTGATGCTTCCACGTGCTCTCTTTGGCTTTAAAACCTGTTCTTTGACCTTCACTTTTCCTCTCTTTAAATGTGGAAAAGTTTGGGATTTTCTTTGGTGTTTCTGGTAATATCCCTTTCATAGTCTCTCTCAACCTTTCTTTTATTACTTAGGTAATTATTTCTTGCTCTTTTATAAGCTGCCAGTCATATTTATATTTTTCACATCTTATACCTTTTCCAGCATTTTATTTTCCACTCCTTAGCTCTCTTACACTCACTATTGAGCCATTTCTCTCTGCGATGATTAACTCCTATTCTAGTGGAAGGAATGCAGCAATCTACTCTTCCCATATTCCTCACAAAAGATGTTGTACATTTCTTGTACAGATTTGTTGTTAAATAAGGTCCTCCAGTCACTCCTTTGCAATAGTTCCTACTCATGTCCTTTGTACCTTTACTATCAGGCAAAACATCTTTGATGATATAATCCTTCAACGACACAGAGTGGTCACTCTTTCCAATTGGTTGTTCATGCTCAAGCTTTTCAATATCCAACACATTATATGTGAATATTAGATCAAGCAGCGATGGTTCATCACCACCCATGGCCCATGTCAGTCCCAGTACATGTTGGTGTAGGAAATTCCCTTGAACACAATCTAGCAATACTGCCATGAATGAGGCCTCCCCATTGTGTGGCTCAAGATTTATCCAAACTATCTCCGTGATTAAAATCTCCCATAATCAAAATCCTACATTTTCTCTCCTGTGCAATGTTTAAAACTGAGCTTATGACTTCACAAGTACCTGTATGACTTTCCTCATAAACTTCTAGCCTATGTTGGTTCCTTGGTGGGTTATTTACAACAGTTATTATAATGCTCTCTGACCCAGTATTTATGCAAGCAACACAAAATTCCTTGAACTCACTCTCTATAGCAAAGTTTATTTCTTCAACCCAAAACCTTTCACTTATGAGCAGTGCTATCCCTCCACCATTCCTCTCAGATCTTTCAACCCTTAATATTCTGAAGCCCTTAGGAAAACCTGCGACACTGTTAATGTCGTCATTTAAATTAGTCTCTGTAACTGCTGCTATATCTGCTTTACTGTTGTGAATCCTTTCTTTTAATTCTTCTACCTTACCAGCTAATCCATCAGCATTTGTGCATAACAACTTTAATGAGACCCCATCCCCTGATCTTCTATCATTATTTACTTTTTCTCCCCTTTGTCTGGAAGAGCTCTGAAATAAAAAATTCTTCTCTTCTCATTTTTTATTACCTCATTTAACCTGCTATCCTCTTGCAACAAGGTTTTTATCCCTTCCATTTCTTCTTGTGTTCTGTATGGCCTAATGAACACTATTTTGAATTCTTCTATCTATCTACCATGGCTGTTTCCCCTCTTTAATTGGGGGGTAGCCGACATCGAGAAAGGAAAAAAATACGGGGATTACTTTGGTCTATGGGCAATGACGAGGGAGCTAGCGATCCTTCCGGTGGCACTGCTGGAGTGCCACAGCCCTTCCTCCTGGCTCTTCCACAACCTGTGTCGCTTCACAACTGCCAACTCCTCCTACTGCCCCAACCACAGGGCTACCTCTGTAAGATGCAGTCCCGTGGTAACAGCAGATGCCCATCAGTGCTGCGTCACAATCGCTCGCCACTCATTCCTATTCCTAGCACGCTCGCTTGCTTCCCTCACATCCATCCTCCTATTATTCAGGGCTCTCCTTACTCCATCCATCCATCCAAACCTAGGCCTCCCTCTAGCATTTCTCCCATCAACTCTCGCATTCATCACCTTTTTCAGCAGCCTTTCATCATCCATCCTTTCCACATGGCCAAACCATCTCAGAACATTCATATCTACTCTGCCTGCAATCTCTCTCCTCACACCCGTTCTTGCTCTCACCCCTTCATTCCTAACCTTATCCAACCGAGATACACCAATCATACTCCTCAGGCATTTCATCTCAAACACATTTAGTTTCCGTCTCTCACTTACTTTCATACCCCATAACTCTGATCCATACATCACAGTTGGCACAACCACTTTCTCATACAAAACTTTCTTAACATTCATTTCCAACCCTCTATTCATCATCACTCCTTTCAATGCACCCAACACTTTACATCCTTCATTCACTCTGTGACACACATCTGCTTCCACTCCACCATTTGAAGCTATAACCGAGCCTAAATACTTAAACTGCTTAACTTCCTCAAGTGTCTCTTCATTCAACATAACATTCAATCCAGCACCATCCTCATTTCTAGTACACCTCATAACCTTACTCTTTCCCAAATCCACTCGCAACTTCCTTCTCTCACACACCATTCCAAATTCTGACGCTAACTGACACAGCTTTTCCTCTGAATCTGCCACCACCACATCATCATCTGCAAACAGCAACTGATTCAGCTCCCACTCGTTATCATCCCCATCTGCCATTTTCAAACCTCGACCACGCACTTGTTCATTCACCTCTCTTACGATTCCATCAATATACAAATTGAACAGCCATGGTGACATCACACATCCCTGTCTCAGTCCCACACTCACTGGAAACCACTCACTCACTTCATTCCCTACCCTAACACAAGCTCTACTGCCCTCATACAAACTCTTCACTGCATGCAACAATTTACCATTAATTCCATATAATCTCAGAACATTCCACATAGCCTCTCTATCAACTCTATCATATACTTTCTCCAGATCAAAAAATGCAAAATACACATCCTTTCCCTTTGCTAAATATTTCTCACATAACTGCCTAACTATAAAAATCTGATCTATACAACCTCTACCTCTCCTAAAACCACTCTGCACTTCCGCGATCACATATTCTGTCTTATCCCTAATCCTATTAACCAGTATCCTACCATACACTTTTCCTACCACACTCAACACACTTATACCCCTAAAATTACTGCATTCATACACATCTCCCTTACCTTTGTATAGGGGCACTATACAGGCAATCACCCATTCCACTGGCACCAATGACAACATAAAGCATATATTAAACACTCTCACTAACCATTCCAATGCAGTCACACCCCCTTCTTTCAACATCTCTGCTCTCACACCATCCATTCCAGGTGCTTTACCTGCTTTCGCTTCATACAATGCCCTTTTCACCTCCTCTCTTGTAATCTCTCTCTCATTTCATCTCCCATTACTGACCCTTGAACACCCCTCCCACTGCCACTATAGCTGCCTCTCTATCTTCATCAACATTCAGCAAGCACTCAAAATATTCTGCCCATCTTTTCCTTGCATGGTTCCCTCTTAACATATGTCCATTCACATCTTTCACTGTCTCTTCCATCCTCGATCCACCCTTCCTTACTCTCTTCACTTCTTTCCAAAACTTCTTTTTATTCTCCTCATATGACCTACTAAAATCCTGTCTCCACCTAACATTTGCCAACCTCTTCTCTTCCTCTACCTTCCACTTGGTTTCCACATTTTTCTCCTTATATCTTTCATACTTCTCCCTACTTTTACACTGCAGCCATTCCTCAAAGGCCCTCTTTTTCTCTTCCAACTTCATTTTCACCCCTTCATTCCACCACTCGATGCCCCTCCTCATACCACCTCCAACAAACCTCTTTCCACACACATCACTTGCATGTCCCACAAAACATTCTTTCATCAACCCCCATTCCTCCCCTAACTCCCGAACTTCTCTTTCTTTCACCCTGTCATATGCCAATCTCAACCTGTCCTGATATTTCTGTCTCTTCTCTGGCTTTTTCAACTCTTCCACCTTAATTATTTCCCTTCTACATCCCCCCCCACACTATTTCCCCACTCTTTTGCTACTACCACTTTTGCTTCAACCAAAAAATGATCAGACATCCCAGCAGCCACACCCCTGAATGCATGCACATCTTTCACTCTACCAACCATGCTCTTTGCTACCAACACATAATCCATCAATGTTCTTTCTGTCACTCTTCCATTTGCCACTCTCATCCATGTATACTTATTTATTAACTTCTTCTTAAATAAACTATTACCTATCACCAACTCTTGCTCCACACACATATCTAACAGTCTCTCGCCGCTCTCATTCCCACCTGGTTCCCCATACTTTCCTACAACACCTCCTATCTCTCCATCACCAACTCTGGCATTCAAGTCACCCAACACAACTACATAGTTCCTTCTACTCAGACCATCCACACATCTAGTTAACTCATTCCAGAATTCATCCCGCTCTTCCTCACTTCTCTCACATCCTGGCCCATACGCACTAACAAAAGCCCAACATTCCCTTCCTATCCTAGCCCTCACCCACATCAGCCTAGATGACACTTCTTTCCATTCTACTACCTTATTTACCATCCATTCACTCAGCAATAATGCCACACCTTCTCTCGCTCTCCCCCTTTCAACCCCAGACACTCTACCGTCACATCACCAAATGCCACTTCTCCTGTTCCTTTCATCTTCGTCTCACACAATGCCAATACATCCATCCTCCTCCTACCAAACATATATCCAATTTCACATCTTTTGCTCTCTATCATACTACAACCACGCACATTTAGACACCCCAAAACTAGAGTTTGGGGAGAAGTTATTCTCCCCTCTACTCCCCTTCTTCTTTGACGTCTTGCAGGAGGTTGATACAAGGGGGGGGATTTCTAGTCCCCCATCCCCGTCCACTTTTAGTCACCTTTTACGACACGCAGGGAATACGTTGAGGCTATTCTTTGATTTTGAATTCTTGAAAGTCTTTTAGGCCTTTTTCCTCATCAGTATTTCTCTACATGTGTCCCATCTCTCAAAGGTTACTTTTGTTGGTCTTTGCTTTACCTCCCTAAAATATTTACTTGGTTGGTGAATGTTTATAATATCCTCAGGATCACATATTACTCCAAGCTTTCTTATCAGGTCTAGAATCCTAGCTTTATATTCTTCAAGTCTCCCCTGATATGTTGGCTCATGGAATTAGCTTGTACACAAGAAAACCACTGGGTTCTCTTTCTTAAGTGCCTGTTTAATCAGTGAATTAGCCCTTTTCATCACAACATCTTGCATATTTTCTATTACTGTCTCTTTATAGTTAACTGTTTGTATGTTTTCAAGTGTCACCACCCTCACAGCCTCTTTAGTGCATTAGCAAAGGAAGTTTTCATAGCATCATGTTTTGATTCAGCTCCTGAAAAACTTTTGTGAACTGTTCGATGTTTCCCTTCATCTGGACATTCCAAGCTGCAATATCGTCTCTCACAGAAGAGAGCAGTGAACTAACCTTTAATTCATTCAGGTTGTCATTCAGCTGTTTATTTTCATCTTGTTTAGAAATTCTGGTTTCTAGTACACTCTTTTCCCCTCCACCTTCTTTATTTGTTTTTCTAGTTTTTTTTTCTCTCTTTCCCTTGTGCTTTATTTGCTTCCTCCAAAAATCTTATGTTTTCTCTGAGTGATTTATTCTCTTTCATTTCTCTATCCATATTCTGAATTTTATCAATCAGGTTTACTACCAATGTCTCCAATTCCTTGACCTTTTGCTACAATCTTCTAACAGTCAGTTCTTCTCCTCCTACATCCCCTGGAGACCCATTACCAACCCTCCCCGACCATTGGATAGGGGGGATAGGGACAGAGATGACTTCATTTTGATGTTTCCCTTGCACAGAAAATAGAGAGAAGTAAAAAAAAAGATAGAAATGTTTCTATTTAAGCTTCACACAGAATTTCTATACCTTCATATAAGTACTATTTAGTTACTCAGTTCATCTCTTTTCTGGTAACATACATCCTATCTTAATATTTGACTTTGGTAATTTGAGAGAAATAAATGCAAAACAAAAGCTCACATGAAGAAAATTTGAATTTGTATCTGAGGAGACACCCACCTGTTTCTGCTATATATTCTTCTTAAGTGCTAAACTGGTCATTTCAGAAGAAAAAATTTTAATCACTTGTTAACCAAGGTATATTATTACAGGATTAGGCTTTAAATCTAACTCAATTTATAAAAAAAAAATAATAATAAAAGAAAAAAAATAAGACAGTTGTGCTACTTGACAACTTATTTCACTACTGTTGACAGGTGTATTTTTTTGTATTTATTTAATTATTTAATTATTTTGTATTACAACATACTATCAAGTTAATCTGCATGGGAAGATTATTGATTTTAGCAATATATGGAACCAGATGATTAGGTAAATGGCTGTAATGGCTATCCCCAATTTAAGCAAAAAATTAGGTAATGTGATGTGATGGCTTCGTCTCTGGCAACTCTTCTAAACTTCCTTCAAGGAGGGGCAGACAGTTTCTTCATTTTCCCCTCTCAAAAGTATCCTCAATGTTTCCTTTAATATTTTGGACAAACTCGCTTACTACAAATATAATTTTTTTACTCACAATACAGAATCTATTATTCAGGGAAATTTTGTTTAAGCTTTATACTTTAGTCCCGGTCGCTCAAAGAAACAGGGAAAAATTCGAGAGACACTGACTGTGTGTGTTCTAATACCCTCCATGTGTATTTGTGTAATTACCTAATGCGCTTATGGGAAAGAGCCTCGAGCTCGTACCTTCCCGTCTCCTGATCGGTTCCATTTTGTACTTTGTGATACTTATCATACTTGCCCTTAAAGCTATGGATTGAGTTAGCATTAACTACCTCCTAACTTGGTGAAGTCCAATTCCTTACTACTTTTACACTAAAAACATATTTCCTTACATCCAGCAAAGAAGCTTCCTTACGAAGCTTCAAACTATGACCTCTAGATCTAGTGCCAGCCATATCAAAATATAGATCCCTATCCTCCCTTATCAAAACCATGAAGGAATTTAAAAACTGGCACCATATTTCCCCTCGATCTTCTAGCTTCAAGTTATGGTAAGTCTAATTAACTTGGCCTCTCATCGTAACTGCGATTGCGTATTTCTGGCACCAGTTTCGTGGCATGTCTTTGAACTTTTTCCAGCTTAACTACATGCTTTTTCAAGTGCGGATTCCAAATGTGGGCTGTGTGACAGAGTGTTTTGCTCAAAGTCACCAGAGGCTGTTAGATACCTTATTAAGTAATTTAGCAACTTAACTGTCATTTTTCTAACTAAAAAAAATAATTCCCACTTCTTGACTTTTGCAGACACCATGATTATTTGCAATATATATTTTAGCTTATAGCTAATTTTAAATATACCTTATTTACTCTTCTTGTACGTGTAAAGTATAGTCCCGATATAAAGGCTGCTATTATTTTCCATCTCCTACGAGCCAAGAACGTTCTGGAGATTGTTTACCAGTAACCTAACTTTTCATTATTATTCTCGTTTTATTTTATTTCCTTCCACTTGTTGCACCTAAAAATACGGTCTCTCCCTTGCATCTCTGCTATAATTGCCTGCCAGGGACCACCACTAAAATAGTCCTTAAGTGATATCAGAGCCAGTTACTGCTCTAGAAATGTATCCTACAGATAAACTCACCAGGAGGGACAATGAGACGCTCTCTTTTGGCGCAAAACTTCCAAGAGGCAACATCTTGCCTGAGCAGTCTAAGTTTATTTCAAACCTTATTTACGTGGCATCTTCACAGGAATTCATCTAGCACAACAAGGTGAGGGATAGTGTATGGTAAAGCTCGTGGGTCAAGCAAATTGTTTTTTTTTCGAGAATTAGTTACATTCGTTACTGGCTAAATCTTACGAATTTTATTCTCAGATTCCATTCCCATACAAACGAAATTTTGTAGATTACCAAACTGGAATCTCACTTGCCAAAGTTAATTCCTTAACCTGGAAATTACAGCTGATATACATTGCTAAGAAGTTTCTTTTCATTGAATGTGATAAACGAAAATCTCATCCTCTAAAGACTGGTTATGAGCCAGTAAAAATCTATCTCTTTTCCTAATAAATTCTAATTTCATTTCACCTCTTTCTATCATCGTAAATAAAGTGTTTTACGTCAAAAACTCGTCAATAAAGCTATTTGCTATATAAATTGCAAATAATTAATCATTTAGCTAAAGTGTTTTATGCTATAAACTGCAAATAATTAACAGGTAATTTTACACTGTTGGCTTTGCAAATATTTCCTGTTAACCACAATTTAATGAATGCATACTGTATTTATCTTGCTAATTCTTCATATGTTGGGGATAAAGAGTTTTGAGTTATATGTTGCAAATACCTCGAAAGGTGGTTTTGCACCATTTTTTTTCATTGCAAAGTTCTTGGTAACCAAAAGTGAATGAATACTGTATTTATCTCGTAAATTCTTCCTTTATCCTAAATAGAGTGTTTTACCATATTAATTGTAAATCAGTAATAAGCATTGCAACTATTGTGGTTGCCCACAATTTAAGGAATACATACAGTACTGTATTTGTCTTGCTTATTTTTCATTTATTGTGAATAAATTGTTTTCCTTTAAAACCAGTAAAGAATAAATGGTTTTGTGTGCTATTATGGTAGCATAAATATTTCTGGTTAGCTGTGAATAACCAATATATTTTCCTCCAGTAGAATGACATTGGGAACTCATTATAAGTGTGCTCATGCTTTCAGTTTCCTATTATAAACAATGCGTCATTTCTGCTTCTGAAATTGCAGTGTCCTGTATTCTACTCTGCCTGTGTGACAGAGGTAATCGTCGAGTTGAGGCCAAAGTCTTGGCATACGTCCGTGGTGCCGGGAAACGAAATCGTGCTCACCACCTCAGGGATTTGAGGCAGCATTTCATAAAATTTAATTTGAGAAATTTAATTCAATTCTTTTAATGTCATTGCATTTCCAAAATTAAAAGAAAGTTGAATTTTGAGTTTCATTTAATCGACTAATGGTAAAAGAGATGGGGTGTTCAAGTAGAAATATCTGTCCTGTCTGTTTGTGAGCTCTTAACCGAGCTCGGTACTTTGAGTCCCCTTAGTAAAACAGAATTTTAACAACACTCAACCATCCTAACCCCAACAAGATTGGCGCCCGAACAGGGACCCGAACAGACAGACTGATTTTATAAATTTATTTTTATTTTGCTTTTGAAGATTGCACATGAAACCCAATTACCATTGGCTCGATTATTGAAATGAATGAATCATAGGCTGCACACGAAAATTTTCGTGCTAGAGACGTTACAGATCAGAATTTTTTTTATTTTCAATATTAATTATGGTAACTAATATTTTCTTGTTTCCCATGTGGTAAACAATATTTCAGGAAATCTACATGAGATTATGTGGTAACAGACTTTAGAAATTTTGCATGATGAGAAGACGTGTTATTTAAAATTTCATTTATTTGCTAGATAAGATTGAGTTTTAAAGCATTCGTGTTTTATATATCCGTTAAAGGGTGATACTTGTTAGGAATTGTTTATATTTTCTTGGGATTTAGGAATTGGGAGAAAGCATATTAAGTATTTTTGCTTATAATTGTGTTTTATTTTCAAGCATTGATTGCTCATAGATTGGGAAGAAAAACTTTGGTGTCATTTATCGAGCCTAGGCTAAGCCTTTCATGTGTCTGAGTTGTCACTTGAAAATAAATTTTCTCATTACCAGTAGACATGTGTAATCTGGCTGCCTAGTAAGCTGTTAGCTTATCTTTGGTGTATTTTGCATTTGATCTGTGTCCTTTTGGTAACACTCCAGAATTTTACTTACGACATTTTATTTGCGGGTACTGCCATATACCCGCTCATACGCAGGCACGACCGCTATACTGTATTCGTTTGTATTACTTACGACATTTTATTTGTGGGTACTGCCATATACGCGCTCATACGCAGGCACGACCGCAATACTGTACTTGTTTGTACTCTCTGGCACTGGGTGCTAGTCAGTAAAATTCGTTGTTGCTAATTCCTTTCATTTGCACGATAACCGCAGGTACTGCCACATATTGCTGTTAAGCAGGCACGACTGGCATTCTGTATTACCAGTGTTTCATGCACTGCTTTGCAACACTTTGTTGCTGTTGCACTTGATTGTGTTGCTCATTCCTTTCATTTGCACCATAACCGCAGGTACGGCCACATATTGCTGTTAAGCGGGCACGACTGCCATTCTGTATTACCAGTGTTTCATGCACTGTTTTGCAACACTTTGTTGCTGTTGCACTTGATTGTGTTGCTCATTCCTTTCATTTGCACGATAACCGCAGGTACTGCCACATATTGCTGTTAAGCAGGCACGACTGGCATTCTGTATTACCAGTATTTCATTCACTGTTTGGCAACAATTTGTTGCTGTTGCACTTGATTGTGTTGCTCATTCCTTTCATTTGCACCATAACCGCAGGTACTGCCACGTATTGCTGTTAAGCAGGCACGACTGCCATTCTGCATTGCCAGCGTTTCATGCACTGTTTTGCAACATTTTGCTGCTGTTGCACTTGATTGAATTTTGAGTCACTTTTATGGTGAGGTTTTGAGATCACATTTATGTTTAAGTTTGAACTGTGGTGTTGAATTTTGTTTTTCTATCCTTGGTGTTTTGTGGTTGTTTCATTTTTTTTTACTACTGTATTGTAGGATTTGTTTTTTTTGTGGTTGTTTTGGCACTTCGTTATTGACTGTTTAGGAAACAAACATGGAAACCATCAAAACATTCGATGAGGAGCGTTACCTGGACGTAATGATTGCTAGGGGTGAGAGTTATGGTTTTTCCCCAAGGGCAGAAGCTCTTCGAATGGGCTCATGAGAAGATGGTTGAACGCCGAGATAAGCTGGAGAAGAGAGCAAGTGATGAGGCACAAGCACAAGCACAACGTGAACATGAGCTTGAGCTTGCTCGGCTTTGATTGGGATCCCCAGACAATGGTCTTTCAGCCGGAAATGGAAACCAGCCTCGCGAGAAGCCTTCCCCAATACCGAAATACGAAGACGACGGCAGGCAACCGCTTGATACTTACATCCGCTCTTTCGAAAGTCTTGCGGCTGTTAACGAAGGCACAGAGGCTGAGAAGAGTCGTTGGCTGCTCGCCTCCATGCCACCCCGTCTGCTCGCCCTGGTCAGTGAACTCGACCAAATGCAACTGAGGGACTATGAGAAAGTTAAAAGCACACTCCTGGCCTCACAGAACCTTTCACCAGCTGAGTGTCGTGCTAGGTATCTTTCTGCTTTCCCATTGAAGGAGGAGAACTGTAGTACCTTTGGCAAATGCAAGGCTCGCCTCTTTAATGATTGGTTACGAGTTGCAAAGTGTCCTCGTGAGAAGTTGTATGCGTTCTTGATGTTTGATGCAATTGCCAATGAACTTCCTCCAGATGTTGCTGCATATGTAAGGACTCAGTTTAAGGATGAGATCGACTACGAGAAAAGGCTAGCTGCTGTGGACGAGTACCTCCAGCACAACCAGCCTGGAGTACGTCTCTGTGATGTTATGAGGGCAAGAAGGGCCGATTCAAAGGTTCGTCCTCAGAGTTGTATCTCCCCCGCAGCAGGCCATGATTCTCACCGGAAAGGAGATCATAGGAATGGGAAGCACAAGGGCCCCTCGCAGATCTCACATCGTCCAGCACATCCTCCTTACACTCCAAAGCCTTATTACGGCAATGCACCCACACTCAAGAAGGATAACTCAGTAAGACCTAAGCCTCAGCAGTTCAGAGGCAAAGGCCATTACTCTGCTCCTCCTTCCCAGGGTTTTCAGCAAAACTCTAAGAGCCACCACACTCCCTCACACAGCGGCGGCCCACAAAGCTGTCCGGCCATGCACATGGCCCATGCTGTAGAAATAAGGCCAGAAAGGGCCACTGAGGATAACACCGAGGAACCTACGTACAAACTTGCCAATGTGGAACTCACCAAATGGGGTAATCCGCAGGTGATCCCAAAATGTCTAGGAACTATAAATGGTGTGGAAGTTGAGATAGCCCTCGACACAGGGGCCAATGGCATATTTGTTGACGAGAGATTCGTCAGGGATGAAGATTATACCGGCGAAGTCGTTCGTGTGCGGGTTGCTGAAGGAACACCCCAAATACGACGCTGCTGTGTCATTAATCTGGATTGCAAATACTACAAGGGAAAAGCCCCAGCTGTGGCAATGATTGGGCTTATGTACCCTGTCTTGATGGGTCATGTACTGAACCTAGTTTCTACTCTCCAGGCCGACCTCTACCAAAAGGACATTTCTCGTTATAACTTCCCTCGGGGGAAGTCACATGAAGCCATTTCAGCAGCAACTCCTGGCCTCGATGCCAAGAATATGGACAATTCTCCGACTGACTCCGTTGAGTCTGCTGCAGTCAGTACACGTAATGTGGAACGCAGAGAGTTTCTCCCTCCTTTACCAGACGATGCACCTCTAGAGCCATTGAAGTCCCGACCAGACTTTGCCAAATTGCAGCAAGACTGCCCCAGCCTCAAATGCTGGATGCAGCAGGCCACCGAGAGAAGGACCTTCACGGTGAGAAGAGGAGGCCAGATCACTTACGCCCTTGAAGATGGAGTACTTTGTAGGCATGTGACTAAAGATGGCCACACCTTTAAACAGTTGGTGGTGCCCCTCTTCGTTGTGCCGCCAGGCTAAGTATGGCACACCATTTACCTCTGAGTGGACCCAGAGGCAAAGCAAAAACTCGGCACGTCCTTCAGAAGGCTTTTGCATGGCCAAACATGTACGCCGAGGTAGACAGATATGTAGGCTCCTGCCCTGTCTGTAAATCCACCTCAACGGCACCGGTGCCGAAAGTTCCCATGGGGATAACTGAGCTCTCAATGGAGCCATTTTCCAAGGTCGCTATTGACATATTAGGTCCGATTAATCCAGCTTCGTCCACGGGGAAACAGTTCCTCCTGGTATACGTCAACCCGGCAACAAGGTACCCAGATGCAGTGCCATTGTCTTCTATCACAACTGAAGCAGTCGCTCATGCCCTATTTGAAATCTGCTCCAGGGTTGGCTTTCCTGAGCAGGTCACTTCTGACAATGGAAGTCAGTTTACAAGTAGGCACTTTGAGGCTTTCTGTAACCTTTTAGAAATGAAGCATATTCGTACGAGTGTCTATCATGCCCAATCAAATGGAGCATGCGAACGCTATAACGGGACATTGAAGCGATGTTTGCACAAGCTAGTGATAGATATACCTAGGCAGTGGGACAAGTACGTCCCTGCTGCACTTTTCTCCTTCAGAGACACGCCCCACGACACTACTGGATACTCGCCTTTCGAGCTGATTTATGGTCATAAGGTCAGAGGCCCAGTAGAATTCTTGGCAGAATGTTGGGATTCACCTACCATCGAAGATGACGATAGGGACGTTCATGAGTATATTTTGAAGTTTTCGTCTCACCTCAAAATGGCTTGGAAAACTGCACAATTAGCCATTAAGGGTCACCAGCAGACTGCCAAGCTCCTCTTTGACAAGCGTGCGCGGCGTCGTGCCCTGACACCCGGAGATCGAGCTCTGTTACTTCTTCCAACAGATACCCGCAAGCTAATGGTACGGTGGAAAGGTCCGCACACTGTGGCACACCGGGTTACCCCTGACAATTATGTGCTAAATGTTGACGGCAATAACCGGAAATACCACATTAACCAGCTGAAGCTTTATTGTGAGGACCCGGAGGCCCACAGGGATCCTGCACTGGCACTCTCAGCAACCCCTATAGATGCCCCCAGCATCAACAGAACCTCCGAGGCTGCAGCAACACAGGTACTCCATTATAGCCACCCCTTGCTTCCTATATTGGAGTACTCCACCCTTGCAGTGGAGACAGACTTACGGGAGTGGAGTTTTTCGGAAGAAGCCCCTCTGGCCGCAGCCACTGCCCTTGCAATTGAAGACATAAGCTTAGATTTTGATGATGGTAAGGATCCTGCCATTCCCACACACCGAAAGGAAAGTGTGAGTAATTGCATTATTAACTCCAGACTGCAACCGAGTCAACGGGAACAGCTGAACAAGCTATTAGAGGACTATGAGAACGTCTTCAACGACCTCCCAGGCATTACCACTACCCTTGAGCATCATGTCAGATTGACTGACCCAGAGCCATTTCGACATTCCTATGGTCTTCCCCACCAGATGTCCTTACAGCTGAAGGAAGATCTTGACACTTGGGTCCGCCTCGGAATAGTTGAAAAGAGCATTTCGCCTTGGTGTTCGCTGTTACTGGCAGTGCGTAAGCGAGATGGCAGTCACAGGTTCTGCCTTGACTGTCGTAAGCTTAACTCCCGTACCATCTTTGATGGAGAGCCCATTGCTGACGCCGAGCATATTTTCTCGTTGCTTTCCCAAGCCCGTTACCTGTCCAAGTTGGATTTGGCCAGTGGATTTTGGCAAGTCCCGTTGAGCGAGACTACCAAGCCTCTTACAGCTTTTTCCACAATATATGGTCTATACCAATTCAGGGTCATGCCTTTTGGTATGGTAAATGCCCCTGGCTGCCTCAGCAGACTCATGAGAATAGTATTACAGGATCTCGACAATGTTTCGTGCTTTATAGATGACATCCTGGTGCATTCTCAGGATTGGTCATCGCACCTCGAGCCTCTCTGCAGAGTTCTCACTCGTCTGAACCAGCATGGACATCATTTAAAGCCTTCCAAATGTGAGACTGGTTTCACACAATTGCAGTATCTCGGCCACGTGGTTGGAGAAGGAGTTATGTCCCCTTTACATGACAGGGTACAAGCTATTAAGGATATGGAGAAACCTGCCACTGTCACTCAACTAAGATCATTCCTGGGTAGTGTCGGCTACTACCAACGGTTCATTCCACACTTTAATACTATCGCTGCCCCTTTGCAGCAAATGACCTCCTCGAAGCAAAGTAAAACCTTCCCTGTCCAGTGGACAGATGAAGCGGAGAGAGCATTTTTCAAGCTCCGAGATGCATTGGCGGGTGAGCCAGTATTACAAAAGGTAAACCCTGATTTTCCATTTATCTTGCAGACCGACGCCTCAGACGAAGGCCTAGGTGCCGTGCTCTTGCAAGCCCGATCAGACAACTCAGCAGAGGTAGCTCCAGTGAGATATGCAAGCCGCAGGATTCGCCCTGTAGAGCGAAATTACTCCACCGTGGAGAAGGAAGCTCTAGCTGCATATTGGGCCATAAAGAAATTTGAAGTCCATCTGTATGGCCAACATTTTACACTGAGAACCGACCACCGACCTCTCCTATATTTACAGACTGCAGACAAGCTAAATCCTCGTCTGAAAAGATGGGCACTTTACCTGAATCTCTTCAAATTCACTGCCCAACATGTTCATGGCAAGGATCTACTAAGTCGACGGTCGTTGCCCTCAAATGAGGAAGCTGGTGCTGTTAGCCTAAATTTGACTAGTCAGTAAAGATTACTTCTCTAATGTGTTGTGTATTTTTTATGTTTATCCTTTATGTCTTTAATACTATACTGTACTTGTTTATTTTAGCGTACAAATGTTATTCCTAATGGAAGACGAAAAAGATGAGGAATAATTCTTTGATTGTAGTTTTATATTTCCCTTTGTGGGACTTTGAAAGCCAGAACATGGCGGAAACATTTTAGTTTAGTGTTGAATAGCTGAAACTTTTAAATCCAGTCGCCAATGTTAATGACGACGTGGTTCAAATTTTTCATTTGCGTATACTGTATTTTTTTTTGTATATTATATTATTGCCTTCTTGCCTGTGAAGCATTCATAAACTTAAATATTGATATTCACTGATATCTAATTGTGATTTAATTTTATTGGAATTTGAATTTGATCACATTTCTTTTATGTTTTGCATGTCATTTAATGTTTTGTTTACAAGACTTGTTCACTTTTCCTAATAGTATGATATGTTCCAGTGGTGGATCCCATTCTTATTGTTCATTTGTTCTTTTCCATGAAAAGGATATCTCATCCCTCATAATAACACTGAAGTCACCGTAACTTCCTCTGTTCTTTTTTCGCCTTCTGAAGTAGAATTTTGCTAAATCATTATTCTCTAGAAAGGGCCTTTGTGACAGAGTGTTTTGCTCAAAGTCACCAGAGGCTGTTAGATACCTTATTAAGTAATTTATTAACTTAACTGTCATTTTTCTAACTAAAGAAATAGTTCCCACTTCTTGACTTTTGCAGATTATGATTATTTCCAATTTATATTTTAGCTTATAGCTAATTTTAAATATACCTTATTTACTCTTCTTGTACATGTAAAGTATAGTCCCGATATAAAGGCTGCTCCTATTTTCCATCTCCTACGAGCCAAGAACGTTCTGGAGATTGTTTACCAGCAACCTAACTTTTCATTATTATTCTCGTTTTATTTTATTTGCCTCCACTTGTTGCATCTAAAAATACTGTCTCTCCCTTGCATCTCTGCTATAATTGCCTGCCAGGGACCACCACTAGAATAGTCCTTAAATTATATCAGAGCCAGTAACTGCTCTAGAAATGTATCCTACAGATGAACTCACCAGGAGGGACAATGAGACGCTCTCTTTTGGCGCAAACCTTCCAAGAGGCTACATCTCGCCTGAGCAGTCTAAGTTTATTTCAAACCTTATTTACGTGGCATCTTCACAGAAATTCATCTAGCACAACAAGGTGAGGGATAGTGTATGGTAAAGCTCGTGGGTCAAGCAAATTGTTTTTTTTCGAGAATTAGTTACATTCGTTAATGGCTAAATCTTACGAATTTTATTCTCAGATTCCATTCCCATACACACAGAAATTTTGTAAATTACCAAACTGGAATCTCACATGCCAAAGTTAATTCCTTAACCTGTAAATTACAGCTAATTTACATTGCTAAGAAGTTTCTTTTCATTGAATGTGATAAACGAAAATCTCATCCTCTGAAGACTGGTTATGAGCCTGTAAAAATCTATCTTTTTTCCTAATAAATTCTAATTTCTTTTCTCCTCTTTCTATCATCGTAAATAAAGTGTTTTACGTCAAAAAACTCGTCAATAAAGCTATTTGCTATATAAATTGCAAATAATTAATCATTTAGCTAAAGTGTTTTATGCTATAAACTGCAAATAATTAACAGGTAATTTTACCCTGTTGGCTTTGCAAATATTTCCTGTTAACTACAATTTAATGAATGCATACTGTATTTATCTTGCTAATTCTTCATATGTTGGGGATAAAGAGTTTTGAGTTATAAGTTGCAAATACCTCGAAAGGTGGTTTTACACCATTTTTTTTTTCATTGCAAAGTTCTTGATAACCAAAAGTGAATGAATACTGTATTTATCTCGTAGATTCTTCCTTTATCCTAAATAGAGTGTTTTACCATATTAATTGCAAATCAGTAATAAGCATTGCAACTTTTGTGGTTGCCCACAATTTAAGGAATACATACAGTACTGTATTTGTCTTGCTTGTTCTTCATTTATTGTGAATAAATTGTTTTCCTTTAAAACCAGTAAAGAATAAATGGTTTTGTATGCTATTATGGTAGCATAAATATTTCTGGTTAGGTATGAATAACCAATATATTTTCCTCCAGTAGAATGACATTGGAAACTCATTATATGTGTGCTCATGCTTTCAGTTTCCCATTATAAACAGTGTGTCATTTCTGTTTCTGAAATTGCAGTGTCCTGTATTCTACTCTGCCTGTGTGACAGAGGTAATCGTCGAGTTGAGGCCAAAGTCTTGGCATACATCCGTGGTGCCGGGAAACGAAATCGTGCTCACCACCTCCGGGATTCGAGGCAGCATTTCATAAATTTAATTTGAGAAATTTAATTCAATTCTTTTAATGTCATTGCATTTCCAAAATTAAAAGAAAGTTGAATTCTGAGTTTCATTTAACCAACTAATGGTAAAAGAGATGGGGTGTTCAAGTACAAATATCTGTCCTGTCTGTTTGTGAGCTCTTAACCGAGCTTGGTACTTTGAGTCCCCTTAGCAAAACAGAATCTTAACAACACTCAACCATCCTAACCCCAACAGGCTGCATATTCAATCTTTGGCCTCACATAGGCTACATATATATTTCTGAATATTTCTTTGTCCATGTGCCTGAAGGCTACCTTTACATTTGCTAAGAATGCATTTGCTGCCCATACTTTGCCATTTATATGCATTTTTGAAGACAAATCTGCAAGTATGTCTACTCCTAGATCTCTCTCATTCCTTGTCTCTTGAAGTTCTGCTTCTGCCACCGAGTAGTCAAGCTTGGGCTTTTTTGCACTTGTACCCATTCTCATTACCTTACATTTTGAAATATTGAATTTCATTAGCCATTTTTATGACCAATCATGCAGACTATTTAGATCTTCCTGGAGTTTTCTACCATTGTTCTCGTTTCTTACATTCTTCACAATCTTTGCATCATCTACAAACATACTCATGAATGAATATACAGGCGATGGTTGGTCATTTATATATATAAGGAACCCTGTGGAACTCCACTACTAACTCTTCTCCATTCAGACACAGAGTCTTACTCTAACCCTCTGTTCCCTTCATTCTAAGTATGTTTTTTTTTTTATCCATTTCAACACATTTCCATCTATTCTTGCCATTGCTTGCAGCTTCTTGATAAGTCTCCCATGTGGGACAGTGTCAAATGCTTCCTGGCAGTCTAGAAACATGCAATCTACCCAGTCCTTTCTTTATTGAAAGATTCGCCTTACCTAATCATAAAATTCTAAAAAGTTTGTTACTGTTGATCTATCTTCTCTGAAGCCATGTTGTCTCACTGACAAAAAGTTGAAGGACTTCAAGGAAGAGAGATATGTTTCCTTAGTAGTTTCTCGATAATTTTGCAAACTATGTTGGTCAAGGAAGCAGGTATATGGTTTAGAGCCACATCCCTACTTCTCTTTTTGAAGATAGGTATCACGTTTACTTGTTTTCAGCATCTTGGAATTTCTTTAACTCCAGCGACTTTTAAATATGATGCTTAGTGTCGCTGATAATGAATTTGTGCATTTTTAAGTATATAAAGGGATATATCATCAGGACCTATAGATTTCTTCTTCTTCTTCTTCGTCTACATCTTTTCCCACTTTTATGTAGGGTCGATGTTTCTGGCCAGTTTTCTCCATTTGTTTCTGTCCCATACCTCATCACCCAACAAACCTTTAGACCTCAGGTCTTACTTGATGCAATCCATCCACCTACGCTTTGGTTTCCCTCTCCTTCTCCTACCCTGTATATCCATTTCCATCACTCTCCTCCCAACATACTGTTCATCCCTCCTAATGACATGACCATACCATCTTAGTCTACTTTCTTGTATCTTATCTGATATTTCTCTGACTTTTGAGGTACCTCTAATTACCTCGTTTCTGATCTTATCCCTTCTTGTCACCCCACGCATCCATCTCAACATCCTTAACTCTGCCTCATCCAGTTTTTTCTCTTGTGACCTCTTTATTGCCCATGTCTCTGCTCCATACATCATCGCAGGTCTCACAACTGTTTTATGCACTTTACCCCTCAACTTAATCCCTATTCTCCTGTTGCACAGCACCCCAGACACTTTCTTCCAGTTCTCCCGACCCGCTTGTATTCTGTGAGTTATTTCTGACTCTAGGTCACCATCCTCTGGTACTGTTGATCCCAAATACTTGAACTTTTCAACTCTTTTTAACACCTCCACCTGCAAATTGACTTCCCCATCCTCATCATCTCTCAAACTCAAGTACTCTGACTTCTTTCTGCAGATTTTCAGTCCTCTATCCTCCATCACTCTTCTCCACTCCTCAAGCTTCTCCTCCACTACCTCTCATCTGTTGCTACACAATACAATGTCATCTGCAAAGGTTACTACATCCAAGACCAGATCAAATAGATATGTACTCAAAGCAGACCCTTGATGCAGACCAACATTTACTGAGAGATTTTTCGTCAAGCCCACACTGCTCTTAACATTTGCCTCTGCCCTCTCATACATCTCTTGGATGATTCTTACATATTTCTCGGGGAGTCCCTTTTATCTAGTACACCGCCACACCTCTTGACATGGTACTCGATCATATGCCTATTCCAGGTCAATAAAGACCATTTGCTGTCCTTTCTGTTTCTCCCTATGGTTTTCCATCATTTGTCTCAAGGCAAATATAGCATCCACTGTCCCTCCTCCAGGCATGAAGCCAAACTGTTCATCCCCAATTGTCGTTACCTCTCTGAGTCTCCTCTCCATGATCTTCTCCCATATCTTCATAGTTTGACTTAACAACTTTATACCTCTATAGTTTCCACACTCCTGAATGTCTTCCTTCCCTTTATAGATTGGAATGATTAAGCTTCCTCTCCATTCCTCTGGCATTTTTTTCCTGACTAAAGATCTTTTGCATTAAGTCCCAAAAGATATCTATGCCTTCCTCTCCAAGACTCTTCCATACCTCCACTGGCATCTTATCAGGTCCTGCTGCCTTTCCATTTTTCATTTTCCTTACTGCCCGCTCTACCTCTCTTCTAGCCACTGTTGTTGTAACTGCTTCATTTGGAAGTCCATCTTCAAATACTGCTCTTGGGTTCTCTTCATTTAGTAATCCTTCAAAATAAGTTTCCCATCTGCTTTTTATTTCATCCTCTTCTGCTAGAACTACTCCATGTTGATCCTTTATTTGTCTTACTTGGGTCAAGTCCTTAGTTGCAGCATCTCGGGCCTTGGCAATTCGCCGTATTTTCTTCTCTCCTTCTGGTGTTTCCAGCTCTTCATAGACTTCATTCAATTTCTCTGCCTTTGCTTTTGCTACTGCTCTCCTTGCCTCCTTGTTTGCCTGCTTGTACTCTTCTTTATCCTGCTCCAGGCCTGATAAATCTGCCTTTTTCTTAGCTTCTTTCTTGTTCCTCACCCATTCTTGCAGTTCCTCATTCCACCACCATGACTCTTTATCATTTGGCGGTATCCTTCCTGATGACTTTCCATGTACCAGCTCAACAACCCTCAAAATCACCTTACTATTCTCTGTCCACCATTCTTGTACATCTTCATGCAACCTTATTGCTTCCATTAGCGCTTTGCATACCCCTATGGCTGAAAGGATGATGTTCTCTTATAAAGGCCCCTGAGCTTCTATCTCTTCAATCTGAGGGTGTGGGGTATTTTCTACTGAATATACTGACTGAAAATCCTTGTTCAATTATTTTCAGATCTCTTCATTCATCCCAGTGATGCTTCCATCCGCTCTCTTAAGCTTTAAACCCTGTTCTTTTACCTTCACTTTTCTTCTGATAAAGCTGTGGAAAAGTTTGGAATTTTCTTTAGCCTTCCTGGTGATGTCCCTTTCATAGTGTCTCTCTGCCTCTCTTCTTTTACTTGGGTAATAACTTCTTGCTCTTTTATAGGTCTTTCAGGCATTTATGTTTTACTCCTCCTATACCTTTTCCAGCATTTGTCTCTCCACTCCTTAGTGCTTTTAAACTCATTAGCAAACTCTTTCTCTCTTGCATGAATTACACCTACTTTGGTAATAGGCATGCAGCAATCTACTATCTTTACATGTTTCTCACAAAGGATGTCATACATTTCTTTCACAGATTTGTTGTTAAATAAGGTCTCCCAGTCAATATCTGCAAAAAGCTCGTTCATTTTAATGCAATCACTTTCTGGATAGTTCCTCATGTCCTCAATACCTCTACTCTCTGGTAGAACATCTTCAATGATAAACTCCATCAACAACACAGTGGTCACTCTTTCCAATTGGTGGTTCATACTTAAGTTTTTCAATATCCAACACATTATCTGTAAACACTAGATCAAGTAGCGATGGTTCATCACTACCCGTGGCCCTCGTTGGTTCCAGTAAATGTTGATGTAGGAAATTCCCTTGTACATAATCTAGGAATCTTGCCCCAAATGAGTCCTCACCCCTGTATGGGTCAAGATTTATCCAATCTATCTCTCTATGATTAAAATCTCAAATAATCAAAATCCTACATATTCTCTCCTATGCAATGTTAACAAATGAGTTTATGACTCCAATAGTACTATATGACTTTCCTCATTAACTTCCAGACTAAGTTGGTTCCTTGTTGGGTTATATACAACAGTTATTGTAATGATCTCTGACCCAGCATTTATGCGAGCAACAAGAAATTCCTTGAACTCACTTATTACAGCAAAGGTTATTTCTTCAACTTGAATTCATTCACTTATGAGCAGTGCTATCCCTCCACCAGTCCTCTCAGATCTTTCAACACTTAATATCCCGACGCCGTTTGGAAAAACTGTGACACTGTTTATGTCCTCACTCAACTTAGTCTCTGTAACTGCTACTATATCTGCCTTATTCTTGTGAATCCTATCTTTTAATTCCCCTGCCTTACCAGCTAATCCATCAGTATTTATGCATAGCAATCTTAATGAGGCCCCATCCCCTGATCTTCTATCATTATCTTCTTTATCTCCCCTTTGTCTGGAAGAACTCTGAAATGAAAACTTTTCTTCTCTTCTTCATTTCTTTCCTCATTTAACCGTTTAGCCTCTTGCAACAAGTATTTGATCCTTTCCATCTCCTCCTGTGTTCTGCATAATCTAATGAGCCCTTTTTTGAATTCTTAAAGGTCTTTGGGATTTGTTTTTCCTCATTAATATTTCTCTACATGTGTCCCCTCTCTCAAACGTTACTTTTGTTGGTCTTTGCGTTACCTCCCTAAAATATTTACTTTCTTGGTGAATGTTTACAATATCCTCAGGACCACATATTACTCCAAGCTTTCTTATCGGGTTTAAAATTCTAGCTGAATTTTATATGTTTTCCAGTGCCACCACCTTCGCAGCCTATTTTACTGCCCCATTCCCCTTTAGTGCATCAGCAAAGGGAGTTTTCATAGCATCATGTTTCGTATTCAACTCATGAAACTCTAATCTAAACTGTTCGAACATTTTCTTAATCTGGGCATACCAAACCGCAATCTAGTCTCTCTCAGAAGAGAGCAGTGAACTAATATTCAATTCATTCAGGTTGTCATTCAGCTAGTTGTTGTTATCTTCTTGTTTAAAAATTCTGGTTTCTAGTTCATTCTTTTCCCCTTCCAGCTTCTTTATTTAATTTTCTAGTTCTTTTCTCTCTTTCCCTTGTGCTGTATTTGCTTCCTCGAAAAGTCTTACTTCTTCTCTGAGTGCTTCATTATTTTTCATTTCTCTATCCATATTCCAAATTTTATCATCAAGGTATATAACCATTATCTCTAATTCCGTTGTGTATGCAATTGCCTAATCGTGCTTACGGGAAAGAGCCCCAAGCTTGTAACTTCCCATCTCCTGATCGGGTCAAATTTTACTAAGTAATACTTTTCATACTTGTCCTTAAAACTATGGACTGAGTTAGCATTAACTACCTCTTTGCTTAACCAATTCCAATTATCAACTACTCTAACAATAAAAAAACTACTTCCTTACATCCTGCAAAGAAGTTTTCTTACAAATCTTCAAACTATGACCTCTAGTTCTAGCGCCAGCCATATCAAAATATAGATCCCTATCCACTCTGTCATAACCATAAAGGAATTTAAAGACTGCCACCATATCCCGACTCATTCTTCTAGCTTAGAGTGATGGTAAGCCTAAATCCCCTAGCCCCTCATCATACCTGAGATTTCATATTTCTGGCACCTGAAATATGCATGTCTTTGAACATTTTCCAGTTTAGCTACATGCTTTTTCAAGTGCAGCTTCCAAAAGGGGGCTGCATATTCAAGCTTTGGCCTCACATAGGTTACATAAATATTTCTGAACATTTAGTTGTCCATGTGCCTGAAGGCTAACCTTATATTTGCTAAGGAAGCATATGCTGCCCTTACTATGCCATTTATATGCATTTCTGAAGACAAATTGGCCAGTATATTTACTCCAAGATCTTGTGTAGCTATGTAAATAGTATACTGTATGTTAGGTATGATCCTTTTCCGTTGAGTGCGATGGAGCGGGAGATTCCTGCTGTAGGCTGGTGTTGTGATTGTTATTGTAGGCTGGTTGCAAGTGGCGGCAGTGACTGCGAACGTGCCAAATCATTGAGCTACTGGATATATTGGATGCAAGTGAGTATAGCTTGTGCCTTCACTTTACAACATTCATACATACACATATACACTGGTGTAGCTATGCTATGTGCATATTATTCGTCCTCAATAGCAATTAATTATAATACCGCCGCATATATTGGAGTGGCCGGTTTCCAGGAGTAAGTGCTGTTTAAGATATATTTTTATAAACCTAGATTAGGTAACAGACTTCTGATATGTAGGATGGTGCCTCAAGTGAGGACTGAAGAATTTTCCTGGTGCTTGTTCTGTGAGGTAAAGCTTAGGCTAGGTTAGGTTTACGACCTAGTGAAAACACTAGTACTTGTGATTAGGCCTAGGAGTGGAAGATAAATGGATCTCTGTCCAACATAAAAAGTTTCCTTCTATTATCATAGGCTGCGTGTACCGCCACCCCAAAGCCTCGGTAACCTCTTTTAGCTATATTTTGGACGTTTTTAAGGAGATAATTTTAAAAAACAAACCAGTTTTTATATATGGCGATTTTAATGATGATCAACTAAAAAGAGAAAATAAAATGAGTAGACTTATTAAGAATTTAAATCTAGAACAGATTATAAATAAACCAACTAGAATCACTCCCACTTCAGTTTCCCAAATCGATCTAGTAATAACAAACTCCAAACATATGATAACTAAGTGTGACGTAATGCCAAGCCCTATAGCAGACCACGAGGAAATTGTAACGTCCCTAAATATTCGCAAACCAAAGAGACAACCAATCTTTAAAACATTCAGATGCTTAAGAAATTATTCACAAGAGTTACTTTGTAGTTTACTTATGAATGAAGTACATAAATTAAATGAAATTCTATATACCGATAATATTAATATACAAGTAAATATTTTAACCAGTGTCTTATCATCATGTATAGATCGATGTGCACCACTCGTGACAAGAGAAATATTTCGTCCCCCCGCTCCTTGGATAACAGATGACATAAAAAACATTATGAAAGAAAGAGACAAACTACAAAATGAAGTAAAACTACAAAGAGATAATATCCCTTTAAGAGAAAAGTTTACAGAGCATAAGAAACAAGTAAAATCATTATTAAGTAACAGTAAGAAACAGTATTACAAAAATGAATTTCAAAACGCTAAAGGCAATATCTCTGATACATGGAAAATTGCTAAAACCATGCTTTCCAATAACTGTAATAAAAGTAGTAACATATCAATTATACCCGATGAGGTAGATGTAAGTGCTAAAGCAGAAGAGTTCAATAATTTTTTCGCTGAAGTGGGGAAAAAACCTTTGAAAAAACAAAAAAAGAAATAATAAATGAAATCAATAATAGTAATGGTGGTAATAATAATGATGATGGTAGTAGTAATAATAATAGAAATGTTGATAATGGTGTAAATAATAATGATGGTGGTAGTAATGGTAATGATAATAGTGATGATGGTAGTAATAATAATAATAATGTTAATCTTCAAGAACATAGTGCATTCAATAGAAGTAATGATGTCTTTAACCCTACTACAGTAGATTGTAATACAGTAATCTTAGTAATAAAAAATCTGAAAGACTCTAATGCATATGGATCAGATGGAATTTGTTTTCGTTTTATTAGAGATTCATTATTTGTAATAGCTTATTATCTGACGGTAATAATCAATACTTCCATAGTTACCTATATTTACCCAGATTTATGGAAAAATCCCCATGTAATTCCTGGTTTTAAAAATGGAAATCCTGACGACGTCTCTAACTATAGACCAATCTCTTTACTACCAATTTTATCAAATATACTTGAAAAGATTGTTGCAAATCAGTTAAGTAAGTTTCTTGAAAAAAATAAACTTATTGCAAAAAGTCAACACGGTTTCAGGCCAAAATTATCAACTGAAACTGCCTTATTGAAAATATCAGATGAAATATACAAAAATATAGATAATAAGAAAATATCATTGCTACTACTTCTCGATCTTTCTAAAGCTTTTGATAGTGTACACCATACCATCTTATTAGAAAAATGCAAAAAAATGAACATTGACCCAAGCTGGTTCGAGAACTTTAAAAAACCGCTACCAGTCAGTCAGAATAAAAGATGTAGTTTCAAGTCGCAAAAAGGTATTGTTTGGGGTCGATCCTAGGACCTATACTTTTTCTAATATATGTAAACGATCTAGTAAAATATTTACCTAACTGTTATGTCATTCAATATGCTGACGATACTCAAATCTTAATTGAAGGAGAAATTAATGATTTAGAAAATATTATTCGTAGAGCAGAAGAAATTTTGTATATGGCTAAACGTTACTTTCTAAAAAATGGTCTGTTACTTAATGAAACTAAAACCCAATCTATTCTTATCGGATCCAGACAATTATTATCAGAAGTTGATGACAATCTTCATATAAATTTTAACGGTAATATCATTAAGCCAATGAACTCGGTAAAGAACCTAGGTGTCTATTTTGACCGTTACATGAATTTTGAAATGCATATAGATGAAATTTATAAAAAAGTAATGGGTACTCTAATATATCTAAATAGGGTAAAAGACTCATTTGAAACATCAACTCGTATAATAATTGTCCAGTCCTTAGCTATGAGTTTAATTAATTACTGTCTCAAAGTTTGGGGATGTACAAATAAGACTCAATTACAAAGAATACAAAAGTTACAAAACTTTGCAGCACGAGTGGCTGTTGGCAATGTAAGAAAATACGAGCACATCTCTCCTGTTTTAAAAGATCTAGAATGGATAAAGATTAGAGATAAATATGTTTTTGATATATGTACCTTTGTTTTTAATATACTAAGAAACAATCTTCCTGATTGCTTGTATAATTTTTCTACAGTAAGCTCAGTTACCGGGTTAACTACCCGTCAAGGGGAAGATTTATTAGTACGAAGGTCTAAAACTGATATTGGCTCAAGAGATATAAACATTCGTGGACCTCATTTATATAATCAGCTTCCCAGAGAACTAAAAAATGCTGGTTCAGTGTATACTTTTAAATATAATCTTAAGAAGTTACTCTTAAAGGAAGATTTTACTTGTAAATTTTAATAGTACACCCATCTTTATGATTTGTATGTTTTAGTATGTCTATATTGTACACCACAGATGTCTATCTGGAATATATATGCATCTTATTTGAATACCCAATGTACGTTGGAAATAAAGTCTTATTATTATTATTATTATTATTATTATTGATAATTATGTATTGTATAAGGTAGCCACCATGGCTCAAGCGGTAGCATCCGTGACTTTGAGGTATCAGGTCGAGGATTCACGCCCCGTCACGGTCTGAAGTTAGCAAGGGCATGCACTAAGGGTAGCAATTACATCTGCCAAAATAAGTCCTTCGCAAGAAGACAACCATCCTAGCCCTTGGTAGAAAAGGGAGTTTGTGACGTAAAACCAGAACATAAATTAGGCTAGGACTATATTTTTTTCTCATCATGGCACAATATAAGCCTCCCCAGCCATTAAATTTTGTTGACCCAAATTGGGATAGGTTTATTAACCAATATGAAACTTTCCAACTGCTGATGGAATTGACTAGTCAACCTGGAGAATTTCAGGTGGCTAGCCTTAAATATTGTATGGGTCCGGAATCGGAGGAGGTTATGAAAACAGTTAATTTGTTGACAGAGGAGGCCAAAGACTACAAAACAGTAATAGAGAAATTTAAGAATTATTTTTCACCACGGAAGAATGTGTTAATGTTTCATTGGGTGTTTCATAGGTGTACACAGCAACCACATGAGGATACTAAAGTCTACCTTCGTGTTTTATATTCAGTGTCCGAGTATTGTGATTTTACTAATAGAAAGGAAAGAATCAGGGATCAGTTTGTTGCTGGAATCCTGAATGAGGATCTGGTGGAAAAGATAGTGCTATTGTATTATTCAAAAAATGGGATCTTGACTTAAGGTGATGTTGTCGAGTATGCTCGGATTTATAATGATGTCCATGAGGGCAGGAAACGAGAGAAAGTTAAGGCACAAGCTATGCTCAATTGAATCCAATGCATCCAGTAGCTCAATGATTTGGCACATTCGTAGTCACTGCCACCGCTTGCAACCAACCTACAATAACAATCACAACACCAGGCCCCAGCAGGAATCTTTCGCACTATCATACTCAACCGAAAAGTATCGTACAAATTTAGGAGGTTACCGATGGGTAGTTGTGTCACCCCAGATATATTCCAGCGGAAAATGACAGACTTGTTAGACAGGTTACCAGGAGTGGAATGCTTTTTGGATAACATACAGTCAGCGCCAAAATAAAATGGCAGCTGAGCACATGATGTTCATCAGTTAAGTGAATGAAGGAAACATAAGAAACAAAAGAAACACAATTGCTATTCCTATGCTTTTACTTTTATTCCTTTGAACATCCCCTCTTAGTACTATGTGGGGTTTCCTTGTCATTGTAGACATTCCTGAAGTTGCTTAGGAACACTCTTTGCTAGTGAATGTAGCAAGTCAAGTGGCAGGCTTGCCTACATGTGACGCACAGCCATCTCAACCCTAGCATCAGTTGAGGTGTCCATTTCACTTAATTTTCGTTTCATGCAGGACATGTTGCCACCTCTTTGGTTCCTAATGTTGATATTTCTTGCAAAAATCTATCCTCAATCTTTTCAGCCTTTGCCTGAGGTCTGGTTTCCTACGAGCATGAAATCTGTGGCATCCGACATCGTTATGGATACAATGCTGCACTGTACTTAACGACACATGCTGTAGAATCTTGCTGTTAATTTCCTTCACTTCCCTCACTGTGATTGAGGGCTGGAAGTCAACTAGTCTCTTGACAACGTTTATTGTCCTATGTGTTATAATTTTGGATCTTCCAGTCTTAGGCTTGGCAATGGGTAGGGATCATCGACCAGTGTCTTAGTACTCCTTGGTAAGGCGTTTAACACTACAGAAGCAAACAGCTGTTTCCCTTGATATTTCCATCATGGTGTGGCCCATGTTGAAAAGAGCAATGATTACTCTGACATCTTCTTTGGTGGTCTGCCTCCTTGACATCGCGTGATAGGAATAAAATACAAAGTCCACAACAGCACGGAGGAGTAAACAACCCACTCTGTGAGAGGTGCTGCACATTTAAGCATGAAAAATAACTGACAGATAATTGGCAACACTTAATTCATGGCAGCTGAGTCAGCTGAGTGCCAGGCCTGATGTATGATGACACTTAATGCCACAATGACTCGCAACGGGAGAAGTTAGAGAGGCACAATGGATTATCGTATCAATCAGGAAAGCTGACTCTCCTGAGACTTATATTTTGGCGCTGACTGTAGTGGTATTTGGAAGTTCAGAAGAGGTCCATGATAAAAATCTAAAGAATGTTCTAAATGTAATTAAGAGGTCAGGATTGATACTGAATGAAGAGAAGTGTTTCTTTAAGCAAAATCAAATAGAAATTCTGGGGCACATCATTAGTGCAGAAGGAGTCAGAATAAATCCAGAGAAGGTAAAGACAATTTCAAACATGTAATTGCCTAATTGTGATTACCTAATTGTGTTTACGGGAAAGAGAACAAAGCTTGTATCTTCCCGTCTCCTCATCGGTTCCATTTTATACTTAATCATACTTATCATACCTGTCCTTATAACTATGGATTAAGATAGCATTAACTACCTCCTCTCCTAGCCAATTCCAATTATCAACTACTCTTACACAGAAAAAGTATTTCCTTACATCCTGCAAAAAAGTTTTCTTACGAAGCTTCAAACTATGACCTCTAGTTCTAGAGCCAGCCATATCAAAAATCGATCAATATCCACTCTATCATAACCATGAAGGAATTTAAAGACTGTCACCATATCCCCCCTCAATCTTCTAGCTTCAAGTGATGGTAAGTCTAATTCCCTCAGCCTCTCACCATAACTGAGATTGCGTATTTCTGGCACCAGTTTCGTGGCATGTCTTTGAACTTTTTCAAGCTTAGCTATGTGCTTTTTCAAGTGTGGATTCCTAAAGGGGGCTGCATATTCGAGTTTTGGCCTCACATAGGTTACATAAATATTTCTGAACATTTCCTTGTCCATGTGCCTGAAGGCTACCCTTACATTTGATAAGAATGCATATGCTGCCCTTACTATGCCATTAATATGTATTTCTGGAGACAAATCTGCCAGTATGTTTACTCCTAGATCTCTTTCATTTTCTGTCTCTTGAAGTTGTACTCCAGCCACCAAGTAGTGAAGCTTGGGCCTTCTTGCACTTGTACCCATTCTCATTACTTTACATTTTAAAGTATTGAATTTCATTAGCCACTTTTATGACCACTCATGCAGATTATTTAGATCCTCCTGAAGTTCTCTACCATTGTTCTCGTATTTTACTTTCTTCACAATCTTTGCATCATCTGCAAACATATTCATAAATGAATTTACAGACTCTGGTAGGTCATTTACATATACAAGGAACAAAAGTGGCCCTAAAACTGATCCCTGTGGAACTCCACTACTAACTCTTCTCCATTCAGATACTGAGTGTCTTACTCTAACCCTCTGTTCCCTTCCTTCTGAGTAAGTTTTTATCCATTCCAAAATATTTCCACCTATTCTAGCCATTGCTTGCAGCTTCCTAATAAGTCTCCCATGTGGAACAGTGACAAACACTTTCTGGAAGTCTATGAATATGCAATCTGCCCAGCCCTCTCTTTCCTGTAAGATTCAGCTTACCTCATCATAAAATTATAATAAGTTTGTTACTGTTGATCTACCTTCTATGATGCCATGTTGCCTCACTGACAAAAACTTGAAGAATTCCAAGTGAAGAGAGATATGATTCCTTAGTAGTTTCTCCATAACTTTGCAAACTATGCTGGTCAAGGAAACTGGTCTATAGTTCAGAGCCGTATCCCTCCTTCCCTTTTTGAAGATAGGTATCACATTTGCTTGTTTCCAGCATCTTGGAATCTCCCCTGACTCCAGTGACTTTTTAAATATGATACTTAGTGCCACTGATATTGAGTTTGTGCATTTTTTAAGCACATGAGGGGATATGTCATCAGGACCTGTAGCTTTATGAACATCTAAATCCATCAGCGCTTTGCATACCTCTGTGGCTGTAAGGTTGATGTTCTCTAATACCAGCCCTTGAGCTTCTATCTCTGCAATCTGAGGGGGTGGGGTATTTTCTACTGTAAATACTGACTGAAACTCCTTGTTCAGTTCTTTGCAGATCTCTTCATCCGTCTCAGTGATGCTTCCATCCGCTCTCTTTAGCCTTAAAACCTGTTCTTTTACCTTCAGTTTTCCTCTGATAAAGCTGTGGAAAAACTTGGGATTTTCTTTAGCCTTCCTGGTGATGTCCCTCTCATAGTCTCTCTCTGCCTTTCTCCTTTTACTTAGGTAGTCATTTCTTGCTCTTTTGTAGGTTTGCCAGGCATTTATGTTTTTTCTCCTCCTATACCTTTTCCAGCATTTGTCTCTCCACTCCTTAGCTCTTTTACACCCATTATCGAACCATTTCTCTCTGGCATGAATTACACCAACTTTGGTGACAGGTATGCAGCAATCTACTATCTTCCCATATTTCTCACAAAAGATGTCATACATTTCTTTTACAGATTTGTTGTAAAATAAGGTTCTCCAGTCAATAACTGCAAAAAGCTCATTCATTTTGATGTAATCTCCTTATTAGAATTTTATGATGAGGTAAGCCAAATCTTACAGGAAAGAGAGGGCTGGGCAGATTGCATATTCCTAGACTTCCAGAAAGCGTTTGACACTGTTCCACATGGGAGACTTATTAGGAAGCTGCAATCAATGGCTAGAATAGGTGGAAATGTTTTGGAATGGATAAAAACTTACTTAGAAGGAAGGGAACAGAGGGTTAGAGTAAGACACTCAGTGTCTGAATGGAGAAGAGTTAGTAGTGGATTCCACAGGGTTCAGTTTTAGGGCCACTTTTGTTCCTTGTATATGTAAATGACCTACCAGAGTCTGTAAATTCATTCATGAATATGTTTGCAGATGATGCAAAGATTGTGAAGAAAGTAAAAAACGAGAACAATGGTAGAGAACTTCAGGAGGATCTAAATAATCTGCATGAGTGGTCAGTAAAGTGGCTAATGAAATTCAATACTTCAAAATGTAAGGTAATGAGAATGGGTACAAGTGCAAGAAGGCCCAAGCTTGACCACTCGGTGGCTGGAGTACAACTTCAAGAGACAGAAAATGAGAGAGATCTAGGAGTAAGCATACTGGCAGATTTGTCTCCAGAAATACATATAAATGGCATAGTAAGGGCAGCATATGCATTCTTATCAAATGTAAGGGTAGCCTTCAGGCACATGGACAAGGAAATGTTCAGAAATATTTATGTAACCTATGTGAGGCCAAAACTCGAATATGCAGCCCCCTTTTGGAATCCGCACTTGAAAAAGCACATAGCTAAGCTTGAAAAAGTTCAAAGACATGCCACGAAACTGGTGCCAGAAATACGCAATCTCAGTTATGATGAGAGGCTGAGGGAATTAGACTTACCATCACTCGAAGCTAGAAGAGTGAGGGGGGGATATGGTGACAGTCTTTAAATTCCTTCATGGTTATGATAGAGTGGATAGGGATCGATATTTTGATATGGCTGGCTCTAGAACTAGAGGTCATAGTTTGAAGCTTCGTAAGAAAACTTCTTTGCAGGATGTAAGGAAATACTTTTTCAGTGTAAGAGTAGTTGATAATTGGAATTCACTAAGCGAGGAGGTAGTTAATGCTATCTCAATCCATAGTTTTAAGGACAGGTATGATAAGTATGACTAAGTATAAAATGGAACCGATGAGGAGACGGGAAGATACGAGCTTTGGGCTCTTTCCCGTAAACACAATTAGGTAATCACAATTAGGTAATCACACTATCCCTCACCTTGTTGTGCTAGATGAATGCCTGTGAAGATGCCACGTAAATAAGGTTTGAAATAAACTTAGACTGCTCAGGCGAGATGTTGCCTCTTGGAAGTTTGCGCCAAAAAGAGCGTCTCATTGTCCCTCCTGATGAGTTCATCTGTAGGATACATTTTCTAGAGCAGTAACTGGCTCTGATATAATTTAAGGACTATTTTAGTGGTGGTCCCTGGCAGGCAATTATAGCAGAGATGCAAGGGAGAGACAGTATTTTTAGGTGCAACAAGTGGATGCAAATAAAATAAAACGAGAATAATAATGAAAAGTTAGGTTACTGGTAAACAATTTCCAGAATGTTCTTGGCTCGTAGCAGACAGAAAATAGGAGCAGCCTTTATATCGGGGCTATACTTCTACACGTACAAGAAGAGTAAATAAGGTATATTTAAAATTAGCTATAAGCTAAAATATAAATTGCAAATAATTATAATCTGCAAAAGTCAAGAAGTGGGAATTAATTTTTTTAGTTAGAAAATAACAGTTAAGTTACTAAATTAATTAATAAGGCATCTAACAGCCTCTGGTGACTTTGAGCGAAACACTCTGTCACACTCTCCACTCCTTAGTGCTTGTACACTCATTATCATACCATTTCTCTCTGGCATGAATTACACATACTTTGGTGAAATGTATGCAGCAATCTACTATCTTCCCATATTTCTCACAAGAGATGTT
>JAXCGZ010017537.1:0-57036 GCA_037179515.1 Halocaridina rubra | reverse complement strand
TTATGGAGGATTAGGCCCTGAGATGACGATAGATCCGTTTTTTTGAAGGAAGATAGGTCCTAAGAATGTGGAAAGACAGATTGATGAAAAGAATTCCAGAGTCTTGATGTAGATGGGAAAAAGCAGTCGCTGCATCGACCAATCCGTGTGCTACAAATCTCCACACAGTACCTGTGAGATAAGGCCTTAATCCCCCACCCCCAGCATATCTTCGTCCACCCCCATTCGAATGGGGAATAATTTTGACGTATAAAACGGTGCTCTATTATACGCCAATAATTAGACGCCATTAATGTTTCCCATATCCCAAACATAACAAAAATGAAATGTAAAGGACTCAGTTCCGGGTCCAGTGTTGTTGTGAGACTTGTGTATATATATATATATATATATATATATATATATATATATATATATATATATATATATATATATATATATATATATATATATATATATATATATATATATATATATATATATATATATAAACGCCTTTAGTTAAGTATTTCCGAGGAAATAGATTGCCGTTTTGTGTGTCCACTTTTAATCACCATGCGAATGTAGATGTACTCAGACAGGTTAGAGCTGGGGAATTAAGGTTGGCTGTCCTTCCTAACGCCCCCTTAGTGAGTTTAAATACGGGCATGTCGTTTTCCCTAGTCGAGTGCGCCCACCACTGCGCTGCCAAAGTTCTCTATTTTTAAGAAAGCAATACGTCTTCGTGATACAATTCTTCTTCGTTTATTTTTGTATCAGAATTTGCTCCCGTGTATGTATTTGGTCTCTGTGTCTCACTAGCTTTGTGGTCGCCGTGGCTCAACTGGTAGCGTCCGCGACTCTGAGGCGTCAGGTCGAGAGTTCGCGCCCCGTCACGGTCTGAGGTTAGCAAGGGCATGCACTCAGGGTAAGGATTACATCTGCCAAAACAAGTCCTTCGCAAGAAGGCAACCGTCCTAGCCCATGGTTGAAAAGGGAGTCCGTGACGTAAAACTGGAACATGTCTCACTAGCTTTTGTAATTTGACTCATATTTTCATAGCGAAATAGACTTCCTGACACTAACTTTCATCAGATAGATGGTTTGGAATTTTCCTCAATCTATTAAATAAGTTCACTTAATCTCATTAACATTCCATTAATATTAATGGTCCGGGGAATCCCGAGGTTAGCAGCTGTGATGCTTGCGTCATATTATGGAGAGAGAGAGAGAGAGAGAGAGAGAGAGAACAGTTGTCTTGTACGTGTCTTGGTATAATAACTTCCTATTTAATTTTTTCACTGCCATGAACTTTGAAATTATAATAAAATATAGCTGCACATAATAATGATAATAATAATAATAAGTATCTGAAATATATGTCTTGTTCTCTTACCAACTTGCCAAGCTTATTATTCATTCATAGTACCAAGTTATAACACTTTGTTATCATTGCTGTTGTTATTACATATTCCATTGGTAACAACCCCCACAACCCTTAGCGCTTCATAGCAGCAATAACAACTTTCCCAATAGAATATTACAAACAGTTTATCATTTTATGTCATTATTTATCTTTCTCAGTCAGAGGAGAATTATAGTATCAATAAATCAGAGGTTATGCTTGCTTCAAGTATATGTTTGCATATTCAATTAGTATATGTACAATATTCAATTGCATTTTGCTTTAATCACACTACATAGAGAGTGTATGTATGTTTGCCTAATGCCCCAAGGTGGGTTTGATGCTGGATTTCTATCTCTTCCTGAGTTGAGTGCTTAACCACCACGTTACCGCGGCCCCCCCCATATGCACTTCATGGAAATGACCATAGTATATTATGAATTTCCAGGTCTTATTTCAAGGAATAAAACGATAGTCACCGTGGCTCAATCGGTAGCGTCCGCGACTCTGAGGCGTCAGGTCGAGGGTTCGCGCCCCGTCACGGTCTGAGGTTAGCAAGGGCATGCACTCAGGGTAAGGATTACATCTGCCAAAACAAGTCCTTCGCAAGAAGGCAACGGTCCTAGCCCTTGGTAGAAAAGGGAGTCCGTGACGTAAAACCAGAACACAATTTCAAGGAATAAAACACTAATACGCTTCTGAGCAAGTCTTTTATAAATTCCTAATTATTATGTATGAGTTAAGAATTTTACAATTACAAGGAACCCTGGTAAGGGCTGTGGTTAGTGAACTCAATTTGGAGAGTAGCATACCTGTGTCCGAGCCCACCGCTGGGCGTTAGGAAGGGCATCAAGCCTTAATTCCCAGTTTAGCATCCCAGTGACTGTGTTCATCCACCATAATGGGTATGAACAGTGACACAAAATTGAAGCAATGAAGCTATATCTCTCTCCTTAAATTATCTATATGTAATGAGGATTTAATAAAGTACTGTATATCCAACTGCAGTATTATAAAGACACTCCCCAACTTACAAAAGAGTTAGGTTCCAGATGTCTGTTCATTAGTTGTTATTAGGTATAAAAAAGTACTGTACAGTACATACATATGCAGTACTGTACAGTGACTTAGGCTAATGACACTTAAATACAACATAAAGCATAAAGTGTTCACTTTTAATGACTTTTAATACAGTAATAATACTGTAATAATATAGTGCAGTACAGTAAGACATACAATAATACATGGGTAGATAAGGGATAGGTTTTTGTTCGTATCTGTGAATGTTCATAACTCAGTTGTTCGTAAGTCGTTTTTATACTTTTTACTACTCAAATGGTCTCTGGTAGGATAAAACCCGGTTGTTGGGAATCGACTAATGCAGGTTTGATCCCACCCTGAGGCATTAGGAATGGTATCCAGCCTTAATCACCAAGCTCCAACATGTCTCTGCCCATCATTCGAAGGGGAATTGATTGTGATATATAATGGTGCATAAGAAAAACTACTCTTAATACTTGAAATATTGCAGAATTACAAGAACTGTTTCTTTTCTGCAGCAAATGGTTTATTTTAAAAATATTTTCATTATTTACGTGTTAGGAAGGGAATATAGACTTAGTTATCCAGCTCCGAGCTGTCTTTGTCGACTCCTGTGTATAAGGGATATTAATAGTGACACATAAACCGAGAGGTATTAGGAAGGACATCAAGCCTTAATTCCCCAGCACCAATCTGTTGGTGTCCACCCCCATAATGGGGATTAATAGTGACACATAATACATAAATAGAAAAAGAAGCCGAAAGCTGAAGGCATAAATATATTCATTAATCTAATTATACTACAACCACATTATCTTTTCTTCAAAAGGAAGCCCATAGTATGGTCCACAATGCCAACCAGAGGGCAGCAAGTGCTGAGAGGTCACTGAGAGAAGCTATGATGCAGGTGGAGGTACTCCAGGCAGAGGTCACAGCATTAAAAGCCCTTGTAATTACTTCTACTCCCGCAGCTCCGAACCCTCACCTTCATCCTCAGTTAATTAGCAAGAGTGTCACAGAAACAGGTAAGAAGTTTAAGGTTTTTGCATATGGTAGTCAAACACTGCATTATCCCATATGGGGACAGCAGTGGTAAAGCTCTTGACTGGGGAAGTGACTGACCCACGTTTGAGCCTATGACAGGGAATTAGGATGGGCATTCAGTGTTAATTCCCCTGCTCACACTTATCTGTCTGCACTTTCATAATGGGCATGAATAGTCACATATAAATTGGCAAACAACAACAACTGTTTTATCCCATACAATTTTGGTTTATATATTATTGTGAGTGAAATAAAGCATATGTGAAATATATACCAGCAAGTTGCCTTTTCCTATCATGATATCAAACATTGCATCTCATTATCTATTTATATACAAGAGCCATAGTCCCCCTTATTAAGGGGGATGGCTAAGTCAGAGCAAAAACTTAACTCTTCGTAGGAGGAAATACAAAAGAGGGGATTCCCAATCCCCTCAGTTTGCCCCACCTTGTCGACTTTTGCCACACATAGGGGAACATGGAGGAGGTATTCTATTCTTGCCCCCTCAGGGGAACATGTATATACTTGTATATATTCATTTTTATATTAATTTTCAGGGAAAAAGATATTTCAACGGGGTCATCGCAAGTCTCCCTCGGATTTTGACCTCAAGTATGGAAGAGACACCACGCCTCCTAGTTCTCCTTTAAAAGAGAGCAGAATAAACGACGCAGCGGCTCACTCCCAGTTCCCTTTGGACCCCGAGTGTTGGGAGGTCAGTCTCTGGAGGACTTTGGTCAACTGTCCGTCTTGGAATAAGGTTTTCAATGAGGTTCCCGTTTGTTCTAAGCCGTCTTAGAGAGCGCTTCTTAGCATGGAATGAGGGAATCTGCTCCGAAATGGTGGTTTGCAGTTGCCTTGTTAATGCAGAATTATTTTCCTGTTTCTGTTCAGTGAAAGCTTCAGTTGCTACGAATTTATTGAAGGGTCATTTATGGAAATCCATTAGTTAGTTTACACTGGTTTGTCATTAGTAGCATGGAAAAAGGGAATCTGCACCAAAATGGCTGTTCGCAGTTGCCTTGTTAATGCAAAGCTGTTTTTCTATCTCTGTTCAACAAAGGTTTTAGTAGTTACGAGTGTAGTAAAGGTAGTTTATGGAATTTTGTTACTTTTTACACAAGCTTTGCCTCACTCTCACGTTTAAATTTCTTTTTTAAGTTTTTTGTTAGTAGGTATTTCTTTTTCTGATAGTTTTTGTTCGTAAAAGCCCCCTTTTTTTAAGTGTTATTTTTTGCATGTAATGGTTGTGTATCTTTTCCATGGTGCAAATATTTTGTCTTTTGTTATTATAATGCTCAAAGGAGGTTTTTTTAGTCCATCACTAAATATTATACTCAGGAAAGTTCAGTTTCTTTAGGACTACAGACACAGAACATCACATATTGTTGCATAACGTCATAATCTAAATGCTTCAGTACATGCACATATACAACAGCTGCAATCCCCCTTGGGAGGGAGATGGCTGAGCCAAAGCACACACATTCATCAGAAGCCAATATCCCACGATCACTCCTCTTAGCTCAGTGAGGGTAAAAGACTGCCACAATGCCTCCCATCAACCAACTTAGGTCACTACAGTGTAAGTGGGCAGATGCCCTATTAGCAAGCAGATCATTATCAATTTTTAAAGTTGGTCTTGAGAAAATATCTTTTCAGAGCTTCAGCCTTTGATATCTCACTATAATTACCACGTAGCTTGGATATTTGTATAATTAAATGGTTGAAATAAAGTACTTATATCTGTTATATAACATCATGTTCCCTTTATTGCAGTATATAATATAACCTGCTCTCCATACATGCCACTTATGGCTAAATCAAAGCATTAGGACACTGAGGTTTGCGTTCAGTATTGTTGGAAAGATATGTCTGTGCATTACACAATAGGAGTCTCGCAATATGATGAAAATAATGAGGTATATTTTGTACATTCACCTTTAGAGAAAAATTGGTGCTTATAATGAATGGGAGTCCTGAACGAAACCATTCTGTAATTTAAACCATGATAAATGTAACTTATTCTGGTCGAACTGATCTCCCTCAACATGGAAGAAATCTTTATGTAGTTTTCCTAACTGGTGACATTGCATTTTTAAATGTTGACATATCACTGCACTGGTCTAATCATTTCCATAATCACATTTGACTTGTAAGAGTTATATGTGTATGTAAAAGCCATTCTTAGCTATATTAGAGGGACTATAATAACTTCTCTCTGTCTGTTTGTGATTCATCGTCTTGTGGGTTTGTCAATATTCTCCACATTCAAAGCACATATCTTCTTGCTTTTGCTGGTATTACTATTGGCTAGGCACAAATTATGATCACGAAAATTAAATTTAAAATTTGGTCCAAATAGAGTAAAGGATCCTTTCATGTTTCAGAACAAATTAACAAGTCATTTATTAGAGCCCAGTAGCTCTTGTCAGTACTGTATAGTGCATTTGAAAACCTACTGTTACTTTGTTTGTATGGAAAGAACGTGGCATTTTATGTACTGTATAATTTTTTTATAAGCTTTAAGAAAAACTAGCAAAAAGCGCGATCTTCTTTATTGTCTATTGATTTATCTGTTAAGACAAATAGCTGCTTCCCATAACATATACAAACACCTGTTTGTATTTTCTATGGAAAGTTTTACGTGAGTTTGAATTGACGCAAGTTGAATTGCAAATCAAGAAATGTTTGTGTACCACTGACGACTATTATGCCATACTGCATATCCAACCATTATCGCCATCTTTTTTCTTTCCAGGTCGACCCTGTTGTACATAAAGAATTTATCCTGTGGAAACAGAACCCAACGCTGGACAGAAGTGACCCCTTTATGCAGAGAATATACGAAGAAGATATTGACCTCTGTCTTGCATTTCCTAACTCCACTCTAGCTCACAAAGTTCAGAGAGCCATAGAAGATAATGCTGTGTTTATAGAAGAGGTTAACCCTCGACAGAAGAGCAGTTGTCCCAAGTAAGTGTGATTTTTTTTTTTTTTTTGTCATCTCTAAGTAGAAACATCACTAATACACTAATGAATAAGTAGAATTTCAGTCCTCGCTCTGTATCATAGTTGTCTGATGGAAAAAGTGTGTCTTGTCAGCTCACGGAGTTTAAAGGGTGATACAATTTGATGAAACTGCTGTTTTAGACTCCATTCTTCAGAACTTAACTATTATTAAAGATGGAAAAAATTATTCTGATTTCATAAATTGCTTCAGTAATTATAAATGTCAAACTTTAATGGTGATGATCTTTGGAAGGTTTCTTAAACTTTAAACAATATGTTTAAACTAATTGCTTTATCTTCATAATTTAACCTAGTATCAGAGAGAAGAGAGTATAGTATACCGTATATACAACATGTAATAACACTTTTACATTGTATATTTGATTATTGGCAAAAATGAGTACTAGTAGGTTTTCTTCTCTCAGTATTTTTCATTTTTAGAGACAACCTTTGGTCTAATTCGGATTTAATTTTATTAATAAAAATGAAGAGTCTATGGGGTACGATACTGTCTTTTCTTGTATTATTTTTCATTATGGTCATTATTTTCCCCTTTAAATTTACATATTCACTTTTTTGTATATATATATTCCTTAAGTTTTTCTTTTATATTAAATTATTATATAGGTCTTGTTACATATACACACATATATAGTGATTGCAGTTTCTTTATAAGGGGTGTGGCTGAATCAAAGCACACATCCACAAGAAGCTAATATACCTTGATCACTACTCAAAGCTTCCTGGGGATAAAGAGTTACCACAGTTCCCCCAACCACCCTGCTCGGAGCATCCACAGGTTCAGTGGGCATATATTTCAACCAAAAGACCATAACTGAACAGGAAAAAGGAGCATCATGGCTTCATGATGAAATGGAATACGCCGTTTTTATCATAATTAGTCCTCATTTGAATGGAGGTGGATACAGACATATTGGTGCTAGAAGGGCAATTAAGGCTGGATGCCACTTCTTGTCTCGTAACAAAGATCCTCATTTTATGTGCCACTGTTAGTCCCCAATATGAGGGTGAACACAGACATGTTTGAGCTGTAATGGGGATTAAGACTGGATACACTCCCTAACACCCTCTGTGGGATCAAACCCAGGATTGTCATTTCCTGACTTATACACTGTGCAAATATTCCCCTTCTATCAGATATTTTGTTGCACTTGAACACTATGTTTCAAGGAGGAAGGAAGATTCAAGGCTTCTCTCTCTCTTCCCATTTAGTAGCTATTTGTATGTAATGTAAAGCATATAGATTCAAAATACCTATATCCCTCATCACCAGATATATCTGCCTCCTCAGCGTGTTGTAAAAGTTGACTAAATGGGGCAGAACGAGTGAAGTGAGAATCCTGTCCTTTGTATTTCCTCTCACAGAGTCAAGTAATTTGCTTTGACTCACCCTCCCCTCATAATGGGGGATTACAGAATTGTATAAAGGTATTATGACTAATGTAACGTATGGCAGTTATATCAGTGTTTTCAAGATGATTTTAAGTTTAGAGATGTTTTCTACATGGAAGTATTATATCTAATTTGAGATTAGAAAGTATACAGTTGCCCCTCAACTTTTGCAGTTTTGACTCGTGCAGTTTTGAACTTAAGTGGTCGGAAAATATTGAAAATAAAATATAATACTTTTCCTGAATAATTTCGGTATAAAAATCACTATACTGTACTGTATTTTTTCCATAAACTTAAATTGGATTACTTGAAGTTTAAGCACAGTACTGTACTCTAGGGATAATTCAAAGTGTATAGAAGATTCATAATAATTTATATTCAAAGTATTGACACATTATATAAGGATTTAGAACGTATGTAATTTTTTTTACTTACATGGGGAGTGGTGGAACCAATTGACAATGTAAGGCAAGGGATGACTGTATTTTCGGTAATCTGATATAAAAAAAAACTTTAGATATTGTTTCACCCATGACAGATAGCTGTATTGAATCAACTATATTGAGCTCATCTATACTGAAATACTTAATATTGAGATCATCTATATTGAGATAATTTATTTTGACATTATCTGTATTGAGATCATCATTATTGAGATCATTTATATTGAGATCATATATATTGATATCACCTGTATTTAAGTCATCTGTATGGAGATCATCTCCATTGAGATCATCTATATCTAGATCATATGTGTTGAGATCATCCATATTGAAATCATTTGTATTGAGATCATCTCCGATCTCTTTTCAGAGTTGATCCCGATGAAACCAGGTTAATATTTATAAGCTTTGTCTTGTATATTAGCTTTTTTATAACCATTGCATTTACCCCTACTTTGAACCCCTGCTGTGACCATTGAATGTTGTTGTATGATTGGAATACAATAATTCCCATTAATTCCCATTCCTACTGTGAATGATATATAGAATAAAATTCTTAATATTCTTATCATCCTAAAGCTGTTTATGACTATGTTAAATATATATAATTGCATTTTAAGCCTGTTTGGAACTTTGATTTTTTTTTTTTTTTATGTTGTTTTTGAGATGTATTTGTGCCTTGTAGCCTGCGATATTCTCCCTGTAAGCTGGTCGAGATGCCATTTTGTTTTATTTAATATATTAGACCCTCTTTGCATGCTGTGTGCATTCATGGAAATGGCTACGACTCGATCCTCCTAAAGCATTGCCTCGTCATGTTGTAAAAATTAGTCGTGTACGAAAGCAGCTTGTGTATAAATCGCAGTATTTTTTTTTAAGAGTTATAAGTTGGGTAGTTTATAATCATCTATTTTAATTATAATTATAATGTAATTATTAGAAAATTAAACTCACGGTATAGCAATGTGTTTAATGCTTAATTACATGATATCATGGTTTCGCTTTCTATTGACAGCATTTTCAAGATACCGATTATGTTCTCTCATGTTGTAGAGTTCTCCTCTTACTGTAGGAGAACTCTACAAACAGAGGTATACATTGTTCTCTTGAACATTGTGGAAAGTGAAAGCTTAATATTGTATAATTTATCATCAAACATATTACTGTGGACTTTTTTCATAACTAAAGTTGTCATTGACCTCCCATCTCTGAATGTAGTTATTGTCAGTGTAGGAAATTGTGAGTACTATAATTCTTTGGTTTTGAAATGCCAGATGTTGTCTAAAGAAATACTTTTGTTCTCAGGGGTAAATTTTACTAACATGAGGGCTGTTATCACAAAGTATTGATGATAGTAGTAGAGGGCTTGCAAAAGTTTAATAAATTTCAGGGCTAAATTTTTGTGTTTATCATAAAAACAAATATAAAAACTTTCAATCAATATGCCATGTTCTTTAGAGCTGAGGAGGATGCCCACAGCCAAATAAAGATAAGGGATCATAATGGGATCATAATGGCTTCTTCAAATCATGCCCATCGTCAACCCTCCTGCTACCCTTTATGTACCAGGAAAATATTATCATGATGGTTGGAGACTGGCCATATACTCCCTTATCTTTTCATTTCCTCCTTATGGTGGGGTTTGTATAGTTCATCACTTGCTGTTTGGATGCTAAGCTTATTTTGGTGACGGATATTATGGCAATATAGCTGTGCCAAAATGTCAGTACCCAAACAACATTGCCCAGTCATCATAGCCTGTTTGCGACACCCAGGGAATACGAAGGGGATTTTTTTCCTTTTCAACCACCAGGAATTACCTCTTCATCACCCTTTATGACAAGATTATTCAAAGGTGGACTTTTTTTGCGACACTCAGGGAATACGAGAATAATATATTTTACCTGACCACCTGTGATTACCTCTTAGTCAGCTCATATGATCAGAGCACACAAGGGTAGAATCTTGAAATTACTCCCTGGGATTACAAATTGATAATTTTCCCAACCACCAGGGATTATCTCTTAAATAGCTTTGATGACAAGAGAAGTCGAGGATCGAATACTTACGACACCCAGGGAATATGAAGATGGTATTTTTTTCACGACTAACAGGGATTACCTACTGTTCAGGTCTTTTGACAAAACAATACATGGGTGAAATTCTCTTATGACATCCAGAATATACGAAGTTATTTTTATTTCCTGACCGCCAGAGATTACCTCTTTGTTAGCGCTCATGACAATAGAATTTGAAGATGGAATTCTCTTACAATACCCTGGGAATACGAAGACGATTTGTTTCTTGACCATCAGGGATTACCACTTCGTTAGGTCTCATAATAATAGAACTCGAGTTTGGAATTATCTTTGCCATACAGGGAATACTTTGACAGAATATTTTTCCTGACCATTAGGAATTACCTCCTAGTCTGCTCGTATGACAAGAAAAATTTAGGGTGGAACGCTTTTACCACACCCAGGGAACAGGAAGATAAAATATCTTTTTTTCCTGACAAAAAGGGATTATCTCTATATCAGCTTGTATGACAATGGAACACTAGGTTCAAATTCTTTTACCCCATCATATGGCAGAATTAAAAACAACAGTTCTTTAGTCAGGCCCTATGACAAAAGAACACAAGGGCAGAATTTTTTTACCCCCTTCATCTGGCAGAAGAAAAAATATAATAAAAATTCTATTATGATGGGAAATCCACCATTTTGATAAGAATGTATATTTTGAACTTGAAGCTTCAAAGTCTAATCAACCTAACCTGCTGGCTGTTTGCATGTCCTCTTTTACTATCACATTATTGTGAGATTCTATAGTTTTTGTAGCATTTCTATATTCTTCTGTAACCAGTATAAAAACAGTCCACCCCCATTTGAATGGGAACAAATAGTGACACATTAAAACAGCAAAAAAAAAAAAGTATATATAAATATTTAAAATTGATGTAAAAGAACTATTTTTCATTTTGGAAAGAAACCATACATAGCAAAACCATATTACGAAATTATTTTGAACTAATATTTGAAAACTACTGACTTGAACCACCGAAAAAAAAATTATTAGAAGAGTTATAGTATTACTCCAAAAATTTAGTAAAACCAGATTATGAATTTATTTTGAACCTAAAATTTCGAAAATTAGTTGATTGCACTCAACATAAAATAATCAAAATTTTTGAAATATCTTGTTTTCAGACAGAAAAAAGAAACCCAAATTTGTTTAATTTGAAATCACTTAGAAATTATTATTATTATTATTATTATTATTATTATTATTATTGTTATTATTATTATTATTATTATTATTATTACGAGTATTATTATTATTATCTCGCACTTGAAGTGATTGTGTCGTAATTATCAAATAAGTATCTATAAGAATGAAAATAAAACATTAATATAATTCTTTTGGGACAGTATTTAATATTTAAAATGCTTAAAAATGTATTTAAATCCTTTCTAAGTAATATGTCACTATATATTTAGTATTTATAAAGCTTTCATATAAATTTCTGAGTAATTTCCAAGTAATATGTTACTATATATTTAGTGTTTATAATGCTTTAATATAAATTTCTGAGTAATTTCTAAGTAATATATTACTATATATTTAGTATTTATAATGCTTTAAAATAAATTTCTAAGTAATCTGTTATTATATATTTAGTATTTATAATGCTTCAAGGTAAATTTCTTAATTTCTAAGTAATATATTACTATATACAGTACAATATTTAGTATTTATAATGCTTTAAAGTATATTTCTTAATAATATCTAAGTAATATGTTACTATATATTTAGTATTTATAATGCTTTAAAAAAAATTCTAAGTTACCGTATATGTTACTATATACAGTATTTATAATGCCTTAATATTAATTTCAAAGTAATTTTTAAGTAATATGTTACTATATATTGTGTATATGATGTTGTAAAGTTAATTTCCATGCAGTTTCTAACCCATATATAACTATACTAGATTAAACATGCTGTGGTAATGACGGTATAGAAATTTATTAATATCTAATACTGTACTCTTAAATATAAATACTGAGTCAGTTCTTTCAATATAAGTTTTGAGTTAATTTTTAACAGATGCCAATGAATTATTGTGTATGGAAGATTTATATAAAGTTTATAAAGCTCTAATTTGCATTTTGAGGTAATTTTTAGTACCAGATTTATTTCAGTACAATTTGAGAAAGAGAATACTAATTTAATTTAGTATTAACATGTTTTAATAAGAATATTGCAAGTTAGGTTAGGTAATGTAAGGTTTTGTTACAAGTATGGTTTATCAATGTTAACTATTAAAAAATAAAATTATTTATGAAATTCATAATATTTTAATATAAATTTCTCAGTTACATTTTAATCGTATTTGATTTAATGCAGTTAACAAAAAAGTAAGACCAATATTACTAAATGTTTATAATACAATAATATAAATTTATAAATCATTTTTTACCAGATTCGGATAAACTGTTTTGTCCAGTACTATCATTATTTATAATATATAATATAATTATTATGGCTAAACTATTTTTGGAATAATAACACTAATTTTTATATAATATTACTAATGCCTAATATAACTTCTGCATTAATTTTTTCCATGATTAGGTTGCATTCAATAATTAATACCAGTATTTATAATGATTAGATTACTATTAGTAATTGAATAATGCCAATATTAATAATGTATAAATTACTTCAATATAAATTTTAAATTTTGTAGTAATTTTTTTCATGGTTAGGTTAGTATCAGTAATTGAGTAATAATTATCATTTATATTTAAATTGCTTTAATATAAATTCCGAGTCAGATTTTACCGGACGTAAAATGCGTATATATAAATTCCTGAGCCACTCTTTCCAGATATTATTAAACGCTGTTTACTGCCAAAGATTTTCAGTATTTTCCATGTTTTCAGAAAATGTGTGCTCCTGGATGTTCCTCGATTCTGTAAATACCGCTTCCGGCTGGGAGAATCAGATGACAATTGGTATTATATATCCCAATTAGCAAGAAATAGGGTGAGTTTATCATGTATACTGTATATATACCAATTAGCCAGAAATAGGATGACTATATCCTATACACTTTATACTTCCAGTTAACAAGAAATAGGGTGAGTTAATCTTGTACACTTTTTTCCCATTCCAATATACCAACTTAATCCCACCAATGGCTTCAAGGTGGCCGGCCACAGCTGAACAAAATTACATATATAGTGGCTGCTCTCCCCTTTGTAAGGGGGTGACTGAGTCAAAACATGCCCATTCACCAGGAGCCAATACACCTCAGTCACCCATCTTAGCTCTTTGGGAATAAATGGTTGCCACAACTCCCCCTCCCTTCGCTCTGGGTCATCCACAGGGTAGGTGGGCTAGGAGTGATGATAGGATAAAATAGCATCCATATGGCAGTTTTATTCATTTTAATAGACTGGATTCAATACCAATCACTAACACTTTGCTCCAACCTGTCTTTATCCATCCCTATTCAAATTGGGATTATCAGTGACTCATGAAACGACAAACAACAAGAACTACAATTGTTTAAATTTCTCATTCAGATTTTCTCTTTGTATTCACAGATTATTGCTATCTGCGATTTTCTCAACTACTTAAGATATATTAAACTTGGTCTAGTCAAAAGTTCAAGTAAGTATGGAATTCGATTTTTTATATTTAATCATATTTTTTTCATAAATATTTAATCTATACAGTATCTCTATATACAAAAGCCATAATTACCCTTATAAGGGGGTTGGGTGGCTGAGATAACTTGACTCTTTGTGGAAGGAATGTACGGAGGGGATTCTCATTTCCCTCGCCTTACCTCATTTCATTGACTTATACGACATGCAGAGAAACATGGAGGAGGTGTTCTTGCGATATTTTGATGTCATACCTCTCAGAAGCTAGCAGGGTAAATAAAGCTCCATAAAAAAAGTGAGGCAGCAAAGATTCACCATACCATCCTCTATAGTCAATGCATGCCTGATTGTTCAGCCATTGCAAAGAGATTACTGGTTCCACTTGATTAGCTAAGGGGCTTAGTCCACAGTTAGGCATATAATCGGGCTATAGATCTGTCCCTTGCCTCTGTCATTCAGTAAGAGACCTTTAATCATTACTACATGGAAAATGGGGTGAGCTTCTTTCCCCATGCTCCTGGGCATCCAGGGAGTATGAGGGTAGAATGTTGCATTTTAAAAGTTTTATATTGACAAAAACTAATTCACCAACCACATCCATGTGCATCATCCCAGACGGTCTGAATCACTTGAACTGATCAGATCAACCCAAACCATCTGGATCAAATCCAGTCCCGATGGCTCAACCCATACCATATAATAGGCTGTTTATCATTGCTTCCTCCTAATTTATAAGTGTCAAGAAAATAGCAGTTAATCCAGTCTCCTGCCCTCCTTTTCCATGTAGTTGGTCTTATGAACGCCAGCCAATACATGGGTGGTACTATATATTCCCAAACGTGAATATAATCATTACATGTGGTATTCTTTCTCATCAGTTCCAGTATTACATATTAACCTCTTCCCCAGCAACTACTAAATATTGTATTTCGTTTTTGCTTGTCTTGATATTTTTTGGCAAGGACGAAATATCTCGTCAGAGAGTACCACATAATGTTATGCTCTGAACGAGTATTCTAATCCCTTCCAGTTCTCTTTGTGAGCTTTCCAAAAGCAGAGACAAGTACTTTTGTGTTATTCGTATATCTGCCAACCCCACTTACAGTATCTCAGCCTTTCCAGTGACAGGTGATATGTATCAAAAATGACTTCTCTCAATTTATTTCTCTTAATACATCTAGAATTTCCTTTTTTTTTTTTTTTTTATATATAAATTTGCTGGGGAAGAGGTTAATAATAATGCACAAATATCCGAGATGTATACAAACTCTTTCATTCTTTGAAAACTAACGTTCCTCTTTTCATTTCATATTTCAGTTCATGACGTGTACTGGGAAATAGTTAAGTTACGTCGGCAAATGGCGTTGGCACGACTCGGATTTTAAATACTTGTAAGTGCTCGCTAGGAAAACTGCAGTTGTCGTACACTGAAGAAGTTATTGCTGTAATTTCAGCCTACTGTATATAAGTTGTACAACGTTTATGTACCATGTAAAGCTGTTGATATTATGGAGAACTTCATCACAGTTCAGTCATTTATGCTGACGCTCGAGATCTGTGTTATACTCTCGTTCCTTAAAGATGTATATATTCTGTCTTCTTTTGACACATTTATACATTAATACATGTTTAATAGATATTCAACTCTCACCACACAGCTGACAGCATGAACATTACTTGAAAAGAAAAATGCCTTCAAAGTAACAAAAAATAAAATCTATATCGATTTTGCTTTTTATACTTTTAATTGGCATTTTACTTTTCTGTTAACATTTATGTATGTTGTATGATGTGATAAGAACCTGCACATCTGACTTTTTTTTTAACATTTTGTGTGTCACTATTAATACCCAATATGGGGACAGACACAGGCACCAGTAGGATTGACAATGAACAATAGTATTTTTAGTTATTACTGCACTGAAACATCATGAGCCTTATGGGAGTGGCAGCAACATACTACGATATATACTTTCTTCTGTTTTTATATACGTAAGTTGTAAACACAATTGCGGCCATCTGCTTCAGTAAATAATATATTTAATACAAACTGCATCAAAATATATTAACTAAGGCGTAATAAAATAAATCTAGTTTTATATTTTTTGTTTGCGCTTCCCCAGTGCTCATGTACACTAAATTATGACAACAACCATGTATTTCAGTAAAAGTGACACATTCAGTATCGGTTGCATTGGAGAAACATTACCATACACACAGACAAATTGAGGCTTAGTTAAATTGTTTTTATTCATATGAATTGTGTCATTAATATCAAATGAATTGGCAGTTTTAGTTTTACGTATAAGATGCAAACTGATGAATAAGTTATTAGTCATAATAGTCGCAGGCTGAAAACAAAAGGCACACATATGTGTACATAAACGCATATGTATATTGTTGAGGAAACCTCTATGGAAACTTAAGAGATTGGTATAGCATTTTTAGATGCCAGAATATTTTACTGATGGTCACAGGACACTATGCTTCAAATATTCTTTTTTGGTCACAAACCACTATTCATAAAAAATCTGAAGAGAGTGCAGTAGGTAAGCTTCTCTCATAGAGGTAATAAGGCTTTTTCTCAAGAGACAATCTTCAGGAAAAATTCTTTATTGCCACGGTATATATGGCTGCACTATATTAACAGATTATGCTTCCATATGATTTCTAAAAATAACGTTATCTGTAGATCACTATCTCTGATTACAGCTGAAAAGAGAAACTAGATGCAGGATTAAATTCTAGTATGAAAATCCACAAGACATAATCACAAATAAATTAAGAAAAGGATTACTTTAATATACTTAGCAGTGTGCTTCATCAAGATATTTTTTTTATTACTCCATTTTATATTTATAAGTGTTAAGTGTCTGTAATTGTGCTATAGTGCACCGTATAATTATCTTGTCTTTCATTAGATATACGTAGGCTAAGATAATCCGTTTGCTAAATGTGTTTAGCAAAGACGTACGCTAATAATCGCAGTAACAATTCAAAAAGTTCGTTATATTTTGCCCAAAATTTATTTAGCAACGACGTACGCTAATAATCACAGCAACAATTAGAAAGGTACATTATATATTGGCCAAAATATATTCGGCAATGACATACACTAATAAACACAGCAACACTTAGAAAGGTACAATATATGTTGGTCAAAATATATTCGGCGACGGCATATGCTAATAATCTCGGCAACAACTAGAACAGCACATTATCATTCGGCCAAAATACATTCAGCAACAAGTTGCGACAACATACGCTTATGGTCGCAGTGACAAGTTAATTACTTATTATAGTTTAAAGATCATGATAATCTACTTACGGTGTAGTATTAATACTCTAAAAATCAGATGGCATAGTTAAACCTGTTTTATCGAGTGCTGGAAGGAGACTGTAATAACAAGTAAAGTTGTACGTTATATACTTTGAGAATGGTGACAATCTACTTAATATTCAATTATTATTATTAATAATTATTAAAAAATGGAATAATTTATCATGTTCTGTTGAAGGCATGATGAGATTCCAACAACAATAATGTTATATTTTTACAATATTGACAATCCACTTACTACATAGTTGAACATTAATGAAAGAAGATGTCGTAATGAAGAGTTCAGCTATTACTGCTGCGTAATGTTGCATGGTCTCCTAATTCTAACTATAATTTATCAATATCCAGTGATAGCTCTATTCCACATGCGAGTAAATACTTTATTAATGTTTTTATAATCACAATATGCATAGACACTACTTCCAAGAAGGAAGTCATTTCAAATTGCTCATATATGTAGTAATTAAATTTGGGGGGTGGGTGATTTCCTACTGGTGTATCCGATTATTCAGCCTTTGACTGGAGATCAGTGGATCCACTTACTTGAGAGGGCTTGAGCCCTGGCTATATGGTAACTATGCAGTCAGGCTCTGTGCCATCAATGTCCCTTGCCACTGCCTTTCATTTGAGACCTTTAATCTTTTAACATATCACATAATGATTGAATTCCCAGCTGTGAAGACCCATAACAATGATAATAGAGAAATTTCGTGGATGGTACAGATTTTTCAGTCATTGGTAACAAGAATATTATTCATCTTTCACTACGCCCATTCCCACGTCTATGTGGGGTCGATGTTTTGACTAAGATTCTCAGATAATCCTGGGATTTACTTTTGACGCTCTCTTAGCCAATTCTCCCCAAAATCCTCACTCACACAAGAAGCTGAATACTAGCCTTAATAAAATCATTTCAATTCCTGTTAATTTATTTGGCAAGATTATTAACTCTTCTAGTCTTGTAAATTTTGCTTATTTTAACATATATCATACCCATTGAAGCCAACATGAAAAAAGTCAGCCTTTTAGTGGCTCATTTTTCACTTATAGGTCTATTTATTGCAACTATCTCTGTTACATCCTTTATGTAATAAATTATAATAGTGACATCTCTCTTAGCCATTCATATAAAACATGCATTAATGCACCAAATACAATTTAAAAGTGCTACAAAAATCTTATTGCTATCACCATTGATGAGAAAGACAATTCATTTTCGTTATGTAACAAGGTAGAGATGCAATAGTCACTAAATAGTACCCAAGTCTTCCGAATAAATAAAAAGAGTCTCGTGATAGATCTTAGGAATCGTTGAATATACTCATATCTCAAAAGGACTTCCAAACAGATCTGGCATTACATTTTTATACCAGGAATGCAAGTATGATTAACAAAGGATTTTATACTCATGGTTAGAGGGAAAGGTACTCACACCATAAATAATCACGCTCAGAACGCGAGCATGATTAAAAACAAACTTATACTCTTGGTTAGACAGGGAAGGTAATCACAGTCACACTCGAAATTCGATCGTGATTAACAATTGATCTGATACTCACAGTAGGGCAGGGAAAGTACAGTTATCACGACCACCGGCAGTTATGGAAAGGACAATAAATTTGTGACAAAATGTATTATAGAAAATGTAAATGTTAGCGATTTATGAAAATTTAACAGGTGAATAGTAGGATAATGAGTAATTTGCACGACAAATTGTAAAATATAAAATGTTAATATTAGCAATTCATGTATTTATAACAGGTGCATGATGGAATAAAAAGCAAATATAATGGAATAAAAGGCAAACATAATGGATTAAAAGTAAACTAAACAAATGTCATTTATAATACTTTTAGTTGCTATATGGAATTAATGCAAATTGTATATACTATAGATATTATTGGATTGTTCTGTATATATGACACATATAAATAGTTCTCAAAATGATGATTACTTAAATAACCTAAACACCCCATTCAATCGGCTGCTCTGAGGCAAAGAAATGTCTTGGAGGAAAGGATTACCAGACCTTCGCTGTCCTATCTCGTATCCCCTTTAGTCGACCCATGCAGCATGTACAGAATCCAGTGACAGAATTTAATCTCCCCCCAAACATAAGGGGATAGTACATTGCATTAAACACTTTATGCTTAATACAAATATTGATTTGCATAGCATTGTGATTGGAGAGAGGACTTGGGCCCCAGCTATTTGGTGGGTATGAAGTTGGGCTCTGTTATTACTATCCCTTGCCTCTGCCTTTCAATAGAGACCTTTAACCTTCAAAAATACACAATGAGAAATTAGGTTATAATGATGTTGATAAATTCAAAACACGTACATTGTATTTAATAAAATATATTAAAATATATAAACTAGACAAATTCTACACATGAATGCATGAAACTGATATGGACTGAGACGCACATCAGTTTCAGATACATAACTAAACAACAATTTGAATTATGGTTTTCCACTGCATAATCTCAAGTTTGAATTTTCTTGGGTTAAGCTTTCCCACATTATTAGCCTTAATTTAGTCAGGAGATATGCGTCCTTTCGAACACCAAAAAAAATAATGAGAAACAATCAATGTATTTTGTATCCATAAGGAGCTCCCATAAAATAATCTTAGTGGTATAAAGTCATTATGTGCTGGTATTACAAAAACACTCTTTGCAAGCCCTGGCTAAGATATAGCGCTATACATAAAATGCTCTTGCTGTACCTCCCCTGATAAATAAAAAAATTATCATAGTGAATATGTACAGACAAGTTGTTTTTATAAATTTTCGCAGTCGTCGTCGTCTCTTCTTTGTACAGTCTGTTTCCAGAGGTACGCATATTCGTATTTTTTATCCTTTATTAAAAGTAAATTACAAAGCAAAATGTACTCTACCAAAAGGAAGATGTACCAGGAAGTTGATCTTAATCAAGATTCATATTTGCCGTTTTCCTCATCATTGTATAGTCCATTTCCAAAGGCCTCGTAGGAATCTTTGTATTCCTTTTCCTTTAATAATGAATTAAGAAGATAAAAAATAAAAAGTACTTTACCAAAGTGAATAGGTAGTGGCAAGTTGTTGTTTTATAAAGAATCACTGTGCTCCTCATCATAGTACAGTCTGTCTGTGTTTTTCCACCTCTAATAAAAAAAGCAATAAAAAGCACTTCAAAATCGAATATGCACTGGCAAGTTGCGTCATCAAGATTCACAGTTGTTGTAATTCTTGTCGCCATGCAGCTCATTTCTAAGTGTCTCGTTTGCTCCTTTGTATTCCTTTTTCTCTAATAAAATAAGAAACAACAAAAAGTACTCTACTAAAGGGAACATGTAACAGCAAGTTGTTTATAATCAAAATTAACAATTGCCATCGTCCTCATCCTCGTACAGTCCATTTCCAAAAGTCTCGTAGCATTTTTGAATTCTTCCTCCTCTAATAAAAAAAAAAAATAGAAAACACACACAAAAAGTACTTTACAAAAGGAAGATGTGTATCTCCAACCGGTTCATCCCAATTCACAGTCGTCGTAATCCTCGTCGTTGTACAGTCCATTTTCCAAGGTTTCATACGCATCTTCATATTCTTCCTCCTCATCATCTGAGTCTAGTATGTGCTTCGTGACATTAGTATCTCGATATTTACCAAATGCCGCTGAGTAAACTTCAGTGATACACTGACCTTTTTTCGAGCGATCCAAGCCCTCTATCATATGTTTAAGCTCCCTCTCCTATGGAGATGATAGAGAAGATCTTCACTCACAAATTATTATTATTATTATGAGCCAAGAAACAAGCCCAGTTGGAAAATTAATATTATGAGCCAAGCAACAAGCCAGGCTGGAAGAAGTCCAAGACTATAAACCAGATGGCTCCAACAGGGAAAGTAACTTGGTGAGGAAAACAAAAAAGATAGGAAATAATTAAATTATAAAATGGTAGAAGACTCAAATTCCCTGTGCATCATAATATGCATCTGAACGGGATTGGGGAGCTGAGGGCTAGAAAACTCTTCTTCCCTGAATGTTTTCTCTACCACAAAACAGTTACAGCTGTCAAGTAACATGGCAGAAGACCATTGTCGACTCCACTGTGGTTGGCCCAAGCAGGTGGTGAATGTGAATTGTAGCTGCCCTTTTATCTCCAAGGAGTTAAGAAGAGCGATTGAGGCACATTAGCTTCTGGTGAATGTAAGTGCTTTGACTCGGTCAACCGCCTTACAAGAGTACTGCATTCATTGGGAATGTATGCATATGTACAAAACAGCTGATAGAAAGTGTAGGTAAGGCAGAGTACTTGGATGCCCTGCCACTCTGCTGGTTTCACTGGAATACTGTGTCAAAAATAGTCTCAATGTGAATGGGGGTGGATACAGTCATGTTGAAGCTGGGGAATAAGGCTGGATGCCCTTCCCAACACCCCATAGTGGGCTAAAATTTGCATTAGTCGCTTCCCACCTCTACCAATGAGCTACCGTAGTGATAAAAATCTGGATCTTGTAAAGATTAGTATTTTAACTTGACAGTTAAAATACTGTACAAAATGGCATATATAGACCATTAAAGAAATAAAAGAAAGTTATTTTCAAGTTATTAAATTTATTGATTAGCACTGAGGGAACTTGATGGGAGAGTACGCAAACTGAGAAGTGACGCGCCCAATATTTTCGAGTTCACCCCCATAGTGGGGTATTAGGAAGGGCATTCAGCCTTAATCCCCCATATGGCTCCAACCTGGCTATGTCCACACCCATCTGAATAGGGACTAATTAAGATACATGAAACCAAAATAGATATAAATTTGTTGACTTAACGTGCAGTTATATACAGTTTGACATGATATACATTGATGGGTAAAATAAAGCCTTCATGTCTGGGCCAATAAATACTTGAAACTCAAGGTCCGTTTCTGGCACTGGCAACACGATCACCTTATTCACTATATCTGATAAGAGTGATTGTGAGCAAGAGTACAAATTTTTTTATTTACGAGAGTGACACCGAGACAGGCAATGGAAGGCTGACTTCATTGGACTCGAATTCCAAGAAAACAAGTAGCAGCTTAAGGACAAGGCAGAAATTAGAATAATAGTGATGAAAAAGAAAGCAAAGAAAACAAACATGGGAAGTGTTGTGACTTATCAGATGTGAAAGGATAATAAGATATGTAATGATTAGAGATGGAAACGAGCTTCGTATAATATTATAGTGCAGTTTTCCTTTTGGATATGTGTCACAATTAGTCCCAACTCGAATAGGGGTACCCACAATCACGTTGGGATGGAAACCGAGTTCATCACTTCCCAACTCGCATACGCTAACACTGAGCTATTGCGACCAATTATGTCAGATTTTATTTATTTTTGGTAGCTCTTACTTCCAATTTGGAAATGAACACAGATGGATTGTAGCTGGGGGACAAAGGCTGGATGCCCTTCCTACTAACGCCCTATTGTGTGGGCTCAATCACTGGTCCATCACTTCGTGAGCTGAGTGCTCTAAACACTGCACTACCACGAGAGAGGAGTACAGTATATATCTAATAAAACTTAAATAAAAAGGGCAACATACCTTCTCTTTATCTAAAAATTCCTTTTCGAGTTTCTGAGACTCCTGCTGTGAGATGCATATAACTGGACGTAATTCCACAGGCTTTGGTTTGATGAATATCTCGGGCAGAGGTTGTGGATTGTTGGCACGTCTGTAAAAGGAGAAGGATGAAACTTTTCTTCCCTAATTTATAACAGCATAGCAATGAATATACAAACAATATATATTTTACTCTACCCCCTTGAAGGGGGCAAGAATACCTACTCCGTGTGCCCTTATAAGGGGGAAAATTCCTTTTGTATATAGATAAATATAAGATTGCTCAATACTGCAAGACACTGTACTTCAGTTATCCCTTAAATGAGAGCGCATGGGAAGAGCAGCTTTTATCAAGTAAGTACACCATATCCAATTACCCTGTGGGTGACCCCATAGTGATCATTTATCAACAAGAAGCTAATATAGGTGAGATGGGCAAACTGCCTTTCCAGTAAAATGAGTGTGCTTTGACTAGGCCATTATTAAACTTGTCTACGTCCACCCCCATTTAAATGGGGATCTCACCTGAACGGCTTGAAGGAAGTTTTCACAGGTCCATTGTGGGCAAATTTTTCTTGGAATAGCTGGTCTCTCTTGATGCCAAAAGTGGGTACGTCCTTGGCATCTGCTGCTTGTTTAGCATCATTTAATTCTAACTGCTCTAATTCCATTATGATCGCACTTGAGGGATCTTCCTCTTCATCGTTTACATTCATTCTGAAAAAAAGAATCACATCTGCGATATATCATAAGAACACATAAAAACTATTGTTTGGGAACCGCAGTAGTGCAGTGGTTAGAGCACTCGACTTGGGAAGTAACAAACTTATGTTTGAGCCTACAGGGCATTAGAAAGGGTATCCAGTCTATTTGTGTCTACTCCCATTCCAATGGTGGAATAAGAGTAACACATACAACGGTAAACGATATATATTACTATTTGTTCATGTTTGCAACACTGCTACAGAGTGGAGCACATACAGAACTTTAAATTATTATTTCCCTTTAAAATGGCATCATAGCCCTTTGAAGCCTAACAGATGGCCATAACTGTAAAAAAAATAGCAACAGAGCTTCTCCATATCCCGCACGTCCTCAATATTATTAGTTGTTGTGTAGCATGAAAACATTTCATGAAGAAATTTCAAACCTTACACTTCCCTATCACCATTAAACACCCTTTACTTCATGACAGGAAAACAAGGGTGGATTCTCTCCTCTATCGCCTTTAAACAGCTCTTACTACATGGCAGGATCAAAAAGGTGGATTCTTTCACCTCTACCTCCTAATATACTGTTTTAGTCAGGCGATTCACTATTTTTCCCAAGCTCTATCAGTGATAAAAATCTGGATCTTGTAAAGATTAGTAGCCCTAAGAACTCCATGTAAAGTAAAAGAACCCAGTAAATTGTTAGGTTACATAAGATTAGATTATGTTAGGTGCCTTGCCTTGTTTATATGAATAAATCTAAAGCACCCTAGGGTTACTATTGTTTACAAGATCCAAAAAAACTTACGGTAGTTCGGAACTGAGCTAAGAGCACTTCAAAACTTTTCCCCAATGTCATTTTGCTTAAAACATATTCTAACCTCTTATTATTCAACTCATTAAAATAGGAAATTAATTTATAAAAGGAGCAGCGCATTAATAGGTTCTCTAACTCTTCCTCAAGAAGAAGGGTTGCAGTGGTTCTGTATCATGGAGTGGGAAAATATTTATGTACAAAAGTATTGTTGACACTGAATAGAAGGAGAAGAGAAGAGGTAGACCAAGGTTAAGAAAGAGTAACTGCACCAGGAATAATCTAGAGAGATGGAATTTCTTTCCAAGAGAGCTCTCAGGAAGCGTATGTTATGTTGGTGTCATACATGTGAATGTGTGCAGTGCACTCTACCATAAAAAGTTTCCTGGGTTATTTTCAATATCACTGGTCAGAAGGAGTCTCTGACAGGTGACTACTGGAGTGTCATATTGCAGTGCAGAAAAGATTATGTTGTGGTGAGCAAGTCGTACTTAAATTACTGAAATGACATGAAATACATAGTTCTATTATCACTTATTTCTTTCAACATTAAAAAAAAATGTTTCCAACACTAACTTGTCCATCCTCCTGTTGCGTGGTTCAACATCGGATGAATGGTTTGCCAATAATTTCAGAGGATCTAGTTCTTTATCCTCGAGATCTCGGTCTTGTCTTCTCATCGGGAAATCTTCTGCATTTCCGGATAAGCTGCCTGTCCATTCTGGTCATAATAAAAATATAAATGGACATCCTGGATATAAGAGAGATCATAAATGAATGGATATTTATCACATTTCAAAGAGTGCTCCGGGACTAATACGGAGGGTCGAGCAGTAGCGCAGCAGTAGAACACGCATGCCGGGAAGTGACTAACACGGGTTCGATTCCACTGCGGGGGATTAGGATGGGCATTCCAGCCTTAATACCCCAGCTCCAGAGCCCCAATTTGTCTGTGGCCATCTCAGTGATGGGGATTAATAGTGACACATTAAATGTAATAGAAAATAGAGAGATTAATCCTAATTATAGGGGTGGACACAGGCAGGTTGTATGCTCGGAAATTAAGGCTGGACGCCTTTCCTAATGCAATGTGGTTGGCTCGATCACGGGTCTGTCACTTCAATTCATGAGTACTCTAACCACTGCGTCACCATGGTCCTGGGAATCACTGATTATGGTCCTCGTTATTCATATTTGAGGATCATAATATTCATTCTTTCCAAAGTTACTTCAGAAGTCACCAATTTCCATTTCCAGGAAAACAAAAAACAAGATGAAGTAATATTATTAAAAGTGGACAGGAAATCTCACAGAAAAATTCTCAGGTAAAGCGTAAGATTTAAACTTTTAAACATTTGAGTTTTATATCTAAATATGATTTAAGGCAGCTATATTTACAACTATACACCGTATCATAGAATAAAATATGCTGAAAATATAAATCCGGTAAATATAAAATATGCATTCCCATAAAAAAGAATAAATTAAGTACTGATAAAAGTTTATCAATAGACATACATAATGGTGTTCCCTTAAACATTACATCATGTATAATTTAGCTTCTTTAAATGATTTACAATTGCCTTTGCAAGGAACAAACATTCAAAAAGAACTATAATTGTCATTATTCTATTCTTCAATAACAGCATAAAACATCAATAAATTTTTACCAAATCCATTAACATCATGTCTATGAAGAACTGACTCTGTGCCCCTCTCTCGTTCCCTGGCCTCCTCAAGAGCCAGCGCAAGCTCTTTCTGTTGCGCCTTAAGTCGTTTTCCCCTATCTTTTAATTTAGAAAGTAAGATCCTGAAAGTAATACAGTATATATAGTTTCCTGTTATAAAGTGGCCATGATTGTTACAGTAAATCTGGATATATTGCATAAGAATATTAATATCTCACTCCACTCAGGAAGTGAAAAACCCATCTGCAAGCACATCGCCAAGCATTAGAAAGGGCATCAAGCCTTACTTAACCAGTTCCAACATGTGTCCAACCCAATTCAAATAGGTATTAATAATGACAATGAAAAAGGAAAAAAATTGATTATTGCAGTAACTCTGCAAGGTTAATTTAATAATTTCCAGCAATTAATTGAAAGATATACTTCTCCACAGTTACTTTCCACTAATTTTATCTTAGGAGCATGCGGTAAAAACTAATCAAAATGTGGCACAACTTTTGCTTCCTCTTTTATGTATCAATATTAATCCACATTCAAATGGGGTGTACACAGAAGGTTGCAGCTCAGGAATTAAGGCCGGATTCACTTCGTAAAGCGGTGCGGTGGGCTCGAACACTAGGCATCAGCATGGTGCTATAAAAAAAATCCATTTATCTTCAAAAACACAGTCTAATGGCCAAGTAATCTGCATTTCGATATCTTTTCTCATTTATTTAATTTCTTTGACTTGTGAGTTTTTGCTTTGTGTCACTATTAAGCCACATTATGGAGGTGGGCACAGATAGGTTGGAGCTTGGTAATTAAGGCTGCTTACCCTTTTTAGCGCCCTGCGGAGGGCTCGAACAGGTTTATCACTTCCCAAAACAAGCAATCTAACCACTGCACTACCACGGTCCATTAGAGTGACTACAACTAAGATGAAAACTGCAAGATATAATACAAGATAAATCTCACTTCCATCTCCCTATTGTCGCTCTTATACACGTCGTATACAGTGAAAAAGATCAATCCATTTCACAGCTAATTCCACAATCAGGCCTTAAAATTCTCCAGAGTACCTGGCCCCATCATAAAGCTCTGACTCGCTCAATGATGTTTGTCTCCTATATCATGATCATAAAATCTATAATTTATATTGTAGGTTCCTAACAATGCACTGTAATGTAGTAAAATAACAGCATATAATAACAATAATAATAATAATAATAATAATAATAATAATAATAATAATAATAATAATAATATATCAACACACTGAGAAATCACTTTCACTACATGTTAAATGATCTCTTTACCTCCTTATCTGGCAGTCTGTTTAAATTGGCAAGGCTTTTCACAGAAAATTCATAGAGCATTAATACACCTAACAAAGTTTGCTATCTCCGTGGTAGTGTAGTGGTTAGAGTACAGAACACAAGTTTTCTGCATTGGACTGAATGAGCTAACTTTGGGCATGCATCTTAGTTTAAGGGGTATCTTCAAAAACTTAAACCAATCGCCCACTCTCACCTCAAGTCCACAGTTCACAAACTCAGCAACAGTGGCTTAGGTCCTAGCACCTTAATAACATTTTGTGGTTCGTAAATTTTGGGTATTAACAACAGGGTAGGTTAGCACTTAATGTGCATATTATAATACACTACCCATACGTACTTATTTTGTAGAAGATTTTCATTTCTTTGATATATTTCCTCTAGTTCAATGCGGGTCTTGGATTGGAGGTCGCCCAGGTACCCTTGTTTTAGCTTAGGGTCATTGATAGCAACATCGTCTCCCTTGTCAGGCAAGGCCTTCCACCGTCTATTGACGAGCTTATAGACGGGGAACTTGTTCTCACAGTCGTCTTGCATGACCTTATGCTTTATTTGACCTCATATGTACTCGAAATCCCCACTGGCAAAGGTAAGTAAGGTCAGGTTACTGGCACTATTTGGAGTATGGTGCAATTGTATGTTTTTGTTTAGATCGCGAGTTGCAGAGGTCTGCGTTTACATCGGCTCCTCTTTTATTTTTAACCCCCCCCCCTCTCTCTCTCTCTCTCTCTCTCTCTCTCTCTCTCTCTCTCTCGCCAGTTTTTTAAGCTAATATTCCCTATATAATCTATTTTTCAAATTCTATTTTCATAGGACTCTCTCTCTCTCTCTCTCAGGTGCAGCAGTGGATATAGGCGTAGTTGTGGATCGCACTCACGAGGCTCGAGAGACCTCGTTGCACGTAACCCAGACCGAGAGTTAACCTAACCGCATTATTTCATTAACTCAGTGCAGCGATTATCGAACTGTGAGTAACGGGCGGCTACTGCAACTCTTCGGTTGACCAGAATGCCAGTGATCCTTTTAACTGCGTTACTTGGTCGCAGTGATTGTTAACTAACGGTTACTCTCTCCCTTCAGACGTTGAAGGATCATAACTATCCGGTTTGCAATTGAAGGTCAGATTCGCTGAGACCAGCGCATAAAAGGATACTAGGAGATAACCTTGTGGATGTCAACTGGAAAACAGAGGTGGTCCTCATAACGCACCTAGCAGAGAAAAGTAATAAAACAAACCAAGATTGTGGATCTCATAAGACGAATCTTGTACATTTAGATCCAGAAATTTTCTAGGCCCTATTTACAACCATAATAAGACCACATCTGGAATATGCTCATCAGGTACGGTGCCAGTATTTATTGAAGGATACAGAGGCTCTTGAAATTGTACAGCGTCAAGCCACAAAGCTGGTGCCTCAATGAAGAAAGATTGCAAAAGCTGAATCAGTCCACACTGGCCTACAGAAGATCTCCTGGTGACACTGAAGAATAAAAGATTATCACCAACACGTATGATGATGAATGTACAGAGGAACTCTTCCAAATGAGAGAGAAAGGCAACACTCGTGGTAATACGATGAAAATCTTTGAGAGAAAGGAAAAGCTCAGCATGAGAAAGAACTCTTTCCAGCACAGAAGTGAATGCAGAGACGGTAGAAATTATTGAATCTTGCTTGGATCAAGTGTGGAGGGGTCAAGAGCAGACATTCAAGCACAGGGCAAACATACCCACCACACACACCCACCCCGCCGTCATATAACGAGGCTATTGAGTTGGAGTAACTGGCATAGGCCTCCTCCAGAAGGACATCTGTGTTATGAAATTATCTCGTGGGTATAAAACTTCTTCTTAGATTCTCTTGCTATATTTGAATATGGCTCGAAAGAGTTTTTTAATTTTTTTTTATATTTACGATGGAATGTATACAAAAATTTCTTTATAGTTTACCACAAATCCTTTATATTTGCTTAACTAATTCATTGTTAACATGCTTAGGATTTCATGTCATTTCTTATAAATGCATCTCGCCTGTTGCCACCGTGGCCGAGTAGAAAAGTTCGCATCTTTGATTAGTCAGGTTGTGGGTTCGCGGCCCACCACAGTCTGAGGATAGAAATGGCATTCACTCAGGGTAACGGTCGCACTTGCCAAAACTAAAGTCCTTTGCAAGAAGGCAAAGACCTAGCCCTTAGTAGAAAAGGGAGTCATTGCCTGGGTTCCTGTGTCCATCCCGGTTCAAACTAAGACGAATAGTTCCAACAAATAAAACAGCAAATATTATTCAATAAATTTGGTAAATATTTGCATTCCACACTTCCATAGGAGTTGATCAATGACACAGCGGTTTTCCAATAAGTATTTATGTTTTTTTCTGTGGTTATATTCAGTTTGGTTTGGTTAGTTAAGAATGAGCCATGAGAAGGCAAAGTATACAAGGAGTTATATTTTAATACAGTGTTAGGTTGGGTTAAGATTAATGCAGGTTGGCTAGGTCACTTAACTCCAGTTTAGATTGATAACTGACATTATTGGTCTTCAGGAAATTATTGTTTCGAAAAATTTATCCCTCCACAAATTGATAATTGATATGATTATAACATACATTATGATTTTTCCGTTTTTAAATGTAAATTCAACATTTTGTAGCTTAAATTTACATAAAAAATCACAAGCTTTTATGGCCATTTAGCTCAGTGGTAGGGAATGCAACAGCTTTAATTCCCCTTATAGCTCCAAGCTGGCTGTGTCCACCCCCAAGGAGCTAAGAGGAGTGACTGAGGTATATTAGCTTCATGAGAATGCGTGCTTTGACTCAGCCACCCTCTTATATGGAAGACTGCAGCCGTTGTATGTACAGTATATGTTTGTGTAGGTTTTACATATGCATATTATACTAGGAAATGTATAATCTTTTACAACAAAAGGACATTATTATAATTGCATTTTACATTTCCATTTACTATATACAGCATTGTAATAATGTATAATTGCATTATACACTTCAATTTACTATACTGTATACAGTATTGTAATAATGTATAATACGATATAACAAGTGCAATAAAAGTCCCATATAAATTGCCATATAACTATAAGATTGATGTGTGGATGCAAAATGAAATGAAGAATGACCTCATAGTTGATATTCATCTTTGTCTCAGATGGAGATAACTGGATTTTAATTCCAGCTTCAGCCAGTTTTTCAACTTCAGCCTTGTGTTGTCATATGATGTGTGATACCATATAAGTATTATTAAAGTATATTTCACACAGACATTAACTTTCAGTAAACATCAAGACAAAAATAATATGACATGATCCCAGAACGAAAACTAACAGGTTTTTAGATGATCATACCATTAAGAATGCAAAATACAAAAATTAACACAAAATTAGCAATACCAGAGAATACTGCATACATATATAAAATAAAATACTTCATGCCCAGTATCTGCAATAAACATATACAAAGACAGTAGCAACAAATATAAAACCAAAATAACCATAACTAATGCTATTTCATATACAAAAAATTCAATACCTGGAGTGGTTTAAAGGATTAAAGGTTTGGTTAAAAGGTTTAAAGGTTTATTTTAAGCTCTAACGACCCCTTTCGGAGTATGAGAGTACATACAGTGACATTAGATTACAAAAAAATTTAAAGAAAATGTAAAGCTGGCGGTAACAAGAACAAAATAGTTTCATTTTATGCACAGCATAATTGCAGTTAAGAGACAGGTTAATACTTATATGCTAAAGACAAATATTAGTATTTACAAAAAAAAAAAAAGTGGTAACATAGAAAACTACCTAAACAATTTACCTTTATTTAGAGAAAGCACTTGAAACTAAGTGTACCTAATTTAAAAAGTCACTTGTATTAAGCTTTCTAAAGGCACAAACTACATCAAAGTATTTTATGAAAGAAATTACCTTTTCTTATAGAAGAAAACACTTGAAACGTAAAATACCTCAATTAGAAAAATGAAGCATTTTTTTTTCTAATGCAGGTATAAACAGAGGGCCAACATCTTACGGAATTTCTAATTATACAATTCTGTAAGTAAGCGGTCCGAAAATAGTTAACAAAAATATTTAAGTTTTTTTCATAAAATATTACATCAAAAGAACTTCTAGTCTGTTTTAACTAAAATAACAGTTAACAGACAATGCTTAAGTAAAGTACAGCCATGTAGGCATTTTTAATGTATAAAAAAGGGTTGGGAATAGGTTACATATAAAGAGTGTAAGCACTTTTATAGAAGGGTCTTGAACAAGCAAGGTTTTTGAAAAATATGGGGCTAATTGGGAAACCAATTAACAGCAATAGTTAGAGGCTACTGAATAAATATCATTACAGGAATGTTGCACCCATTGTACATACAGTACTGTATATAAATATAATAAAACTCAGAAAAAAAATATTCTTGTAATACAAATCATGATATTATCTAAATAAACAAAAATGAACAATCATATCACTCATTAGCCAACAGTTTTTTATGGTCTGGATTCCTTAAATCTAGGATAGGAATGGCTAGGTCACTAGAAGTTAAGTAATTTATATGACAAACATAATAATATTGCTGACTGCAGAATAGAAAACATGAGTGCTAAAATTACACTAGTAGAGCAAATTGGATAAACTTGTTATAAAAAGTATCATAGCTAGTCCCTATAAGAAATAAATTCCTTATATTGAAAATGAGCATTGTTGAAGAATACTTCACACAGAAATTTTCTTTCAATAAACATCAAGACAAAATAATATGACATGGTCACTGAAAGTAAAACTGACAGGTTCTTAGACAATCACAGAATTAAGAATATAAAATTCAAAAATTAACACAAAATTAGCAATACCAGAGAATAATTACCAATACAGTACTCATAATGGCAAATCTCTATGCATATCAAACATAATGGCATTATTAACAAATTTACAATAAAACCAAAATAACCAAAAATAATCTTATTCTATATAAAAATATTTAAATATTTACAATGGTGACATGGTAAACTAGAGAAACATTTGTTCCTTTATTTAAAAGAAGCATTTGAAAATAATTAACCAATGTGTCTAATTTAAAAAATCACTTGTACAGTAATTAGCTTTCCAATGGCAAAATCTACATCATAATTCTTTAAGAAAGAAATGATTTTTTTCTCATAGAAGAAAACATTTAAACATCCTATATCACGAGAAAAATTAAGCATTATTTTCTTCATGCAAGTAGATACATTGGGCCCACATCTTATGCTATTTTTAATTACATGCTTCTGAATATGTGTTGAGATAATATTTTAGCTAAAATACTGAAAATATTTTCCTAAAATATGACATTATAACAACTACTACTCTGTTTTTACAAAAGTAAAAGGTAATAGACAATGTGTAAGTATACAACATTAAAGTAGGCATTATTAAATGTATAAAGAAGGTTGGGCTTAGGTTGCAGGGAAAGAGCAATAGCACTTTAATATAAGGGTCTTGAACACATGTGGTTTTTGAATACCAAGGAGAGGGTTGGGGAACCAATTGACAGTGTAAGATGTGAAGATACTGTATAACTATTATTACAAGAATATTGATGTATATACAGTAATATAACTTACATGGGGATTGAAACCATTATATATCCTGTATATACATATAATAAAACTAAGGACAAAATCTTCTTGCAAATGCAAATCATGGTATTATCTACTTTTACAATAAAGGGCAATCATATTACTAATGAGTTATATTGATCTCATGTGCATGTCCCAGAGAAATTACATTCTCTACACCTAGGTGCGCCCAAATTCTATTATGTATGTTATCTCGAGTAATCACAGGGATAACATCACCTCCACTGTCACCAGTCCTCATACTAGGAATGCTTAGGCATCTCCTCAGAGAAGCCACCAATTTTTTATGGTTTGGGTTCCTTAAGTCTAAGAGAGGAATGGCTAAGTCACTAGCATTTAAGTGACTTAGATGACAATCATTATAATGTTCCTGACAGCCTTTCTGGGAATAGAAAACATGAGTACACAAACTGCACTTGTAGAGTAAACGGAATAAGGGCTTTTGCGGCTGATCGAAATTGTCCTGAGTGCCTTGAGGGCTCCTGGAGGTCGATCCTTTGGTTAGATCCACAGTTGGTGGCCGGGGCACACGTGCAACAGGGTGAATAATATAACGATTCATATGGCTGGGTGGTTTTACAAAACCATCTTTAACAACACCAGATGAAAGCTGCCGCTGACTAGTATAATTATTCATACTTATTTTTCGTGAGGGAAATTTCTCTGGCACTATTCCTACCGTGCCATGTTTATCTCCTTTACGAATAGAACTGCCTTTACCTGCTAAACTAGCAGACAGCTTATGCGAGCCACTTTTATGGCTAGTTGACTCTGAAGGAAGGTCATGGAAATCTGAATTTTTCGGAATAGCTGTAGTAGCTGGTGGGAAATGAGTCTGAGGGGCATTGGGAATACTCTGACAACTGCCGTCGTTCTGACTTATAAGTGTGCTTAAAAATCCTTGTGGCTTACTGACCCTTTCTTGAACCGTCGAGCAAAGTGTCTTTGGTGCACTTAGATGGGGACCAAAGCTTTGTTGAAATGAGCTTTTTCTTTTATACTCTTCAAATCTCGTGTTTTTTAAGAAAAGTCTCTCTCTCCTTCTCTCTCCCCGAGGAACTTGTGAATGATTTATAGATGCGTGATATGTTGATTCACATGGTCTATGCTGCGTGTAAGTAGGAGGGAGACGGAATCCATAATGTTGCGGTGTTTGTTTCTTAGGATCCAGACCAGGAGGCTGAATGCTAACTATGGGAGTTGGATTAATGGGAGCTTGAAATATTCTAGAAATATAAGAGCTGCCTAATCTTCCATTTTCCATTTTTCCAGATTTTAGTCCAATAGAGGAAGACAAATGCATCTGATTCTGCTGAGTAACTTCATTAAGCCTTGCCTGAGTATCTGGTGAAGATTGATCATAGCTAGTAAGAAGTTCCCGCTCTGATATTGTATCAGGAACATCACCTTGACAAGCACCAGAGGTAACCTGGCGAAAACTGTCATCGTTCTGACTTAGCATCACACTTGAACTTCCCAGACCTTTCACGCAAAGTGGCTGAAGTGAGCTTATATGGTGTTCGTTGCTTTGTTGCTGTGAGGGTGTTTCTTGATACTCTCTAAGTCTTGTTTCATGTAAGGTACGACTCCCAGGCCTCAAAATTCCATTATCAATTTGCAGTCGATTCATAGAAGGCAAATATGATGACTCACACATCCAATGATGCGCGTAGGTAGGATGCACATGGATTTCCTGATGTGGCAGGCTTTGTCCCCTCTCATAAACGAAAGAAGGAAGACTGCAAACTTCTGCACCTGGATCAGGTGGATCTAGAATGGTACTAGTTACAGATAAAATGTTTCCTAAGCCTCCATCTGCCATACCTACATCCGACTCTACCATAACAAATGGTAAATTCATTGGATTGTGAAGAGCATATTCCCTATGCTGTAACTGAGAATCTAACGAAGACTGGTTTATGTCAGGAAGATGCTCTACTTGTGGTAAATTATCAGCAATATCAGATGACTGCTGACTAAACAAATGATACTCTGGAGATAAGACTACTTGAGACACAGTACTTTGCTCAACATTTTCCTGACTATTAAAGTCAAAGTATACTCGCCCTGAAAATGGATGATTGAAGTGTGTATCCTCATAAAAAGGTACTTGGCATCCTCTGCAGTTGCTCTCCTCAATCTCTGTGTTTGATCTGTCAAATTCATTAATCCAACTGCTCTTAAAAAGTAATTCAGAGGTGTGGCAACCTGCCACTGTGGAATCAGCTCTCGAATCTAATGCATGGTCAGGGTAGCCGGCACTTTGTTGGTAAATTGAAGGCTGTCTGAGGTCTTGAGTTTGAAAACCGAGAAATTCATTCTCTAAGTTCTTTTCACAACTATCTGCATTTCTGTAGACACTATTCTGGACAATGGCGTTCTTATTATAAGGGATACGTCCAGAATCCTCTTCTTGAGGCAGATGCAGAACTTTGCTCTCAGAATTATTTTCAGATATATATGTATTTCTGTAGACACTATTCTGGTCAGCAGGGTATTTGTTTTCAGAGATTTTTCTTGCTCTTGATATTTTGAGTTGAGATAGTGGTGATTCTATGGAAATTCTTTGTTCAAGACTTCTTTTTCTCTGTCTTTTTCCATCTTCTCTTTTGTTTATTTGTTGTTTAAGTTGAAGTCTTTTACTTTTTCTCTGTCTTTTTCCATCTTCTATTTTGCTTATTTGCTGTTTAAGTTGAAGTCTTTTACTTTTTCTCTGTCTTTTTCCATCTTCTCTTTTGTTTGCTTGTTGCTTTCTTCTACTTCCCATTGTACTTCAGTATTGAAGATACCGTTCCAAATCTTTAAATAAAAACAAATAAAGGCTAAATGAGCATATAGTCATAACACTAAATGCTATGACAAAATTAAAAAATAAAATATCAGTAACAATCATGGTGAAAGAGGCGAGAGTGAGATGGATTAAGCATGTGCTGAGGAGGGATGAGGGGTGCACTGGGATAAGGATGCCGAGGAAGGAACTGCCAGGCAGAAGGGGGAGAGATAGGCCAAAGAGGAGGTTTATGGATGTGATGAGAGAGAACAGGAGTGTGGTGTGATAGAGGAGGATGCAGGGGATAGAGCAATATGGAGATGACTGATCCGCTGTTGCAACCCAATAAGAGAAGCCAAAAGATTTGATGATCACGATTAAAATCATATTTATCTTTAAAAGCTGCGTATACAAATAAAATCCATCCTCATATTCATTGAAAAAGTGAGTGAGAGTATCCTACACATATCTACACAGCACAGAGAATCCCACAAATTTTCTCTGCACATCAGGGAAAATCCCACACATATACTCAGCACTTCAAATAATCCCACGTGTTTACCCTGCATATTAGGGAGAATCCCACATGTATACTGTGCTTATCATAAGAACTAACCAAGGGGATTTTTGCCACTATATACATATTAATAGAGGAGGAGACTTTTTTTTTTTTTTTTTTAGATTCTCCACCCACGGATGGGTGGAACGGGTCATGGAGGACCCATAGGGTGGTCACCAACCGGCACAGGCCCCAACCCCCCCACTGTGGTGCCCAGCCACAGCAGTAACCTCCCCAGTAAACAGCTTAAACTCTCTTGCCTGGACGAGGCGCGATCCGTCGACCTCGCGAATGCGAGGCCAGCGCGTTACCACTGTACTAACCAGGAGGCTAGGAGGAGATAGGTTGGATATCTTGAAACCTTGCAACTTCAGTCCTTCAGAGACAAATATGGTTATATCTTCTGGCTCAGAGAGCTATGATGCTTCACTGAAAGGAAAATATGGACTTCTACTTTTCATTCCAAGGGGAGAGTGATATAGTACCTTACCTACTATATTTAGTTGCCCATTTACAATCCTCACTATCTATCTGCTTAGATGCTTACATGTAAGTGATTTTATCTATCTATCTCATGAGCATAAGCTCTTCTCTACCAATATTTTTTTTCAAAAAATAATGCAGTACCAGACGAATTAAGAAAATAAATCGAGAGAAGGCATCTTTGATGTGTCTCACTTCTTACCGTGATGCTATAAGTGGGGTTGGCAGACATATGATTAATACGAAAATACTCGTCTCTGCCTTAGGAAGGCTCAAAGAAAGCCGAACCGGATAAATTTATGTGGTATCTATTTGACGAGATACTTCATCCTTGCTGGAAAATGTCAGTCAGGCAAAAACGAGATACAGAATATCCTCACTGCCAGGGAAGAGATTAATGACATTCATCTAACTTCTTTTGCAAAAACAATTGGCTAAAATTACTATTCTTTCATGGATCAGTGGATATGACCACCTAGTTCCATTCCAGCATGTCTCATGGTCACTTCTCCAAGATGGTTCATTTAGTTTTCTTTAGCCAAAGACATTTGAGCTAGGATGGAAAGTTACATAATGTTATATACAGTTGTTACATATATACACAGACCTCATGGTCTATTTGAGGTGGCCTGGCCTTACTTCTACTGGTATTGGTGTTCGTAACCTCTGTCAACTCAGCAAACTTAATTTATAGATGTGTGGTGTCAATAATGAAACGGCACCTCAATGATCACATTGAAATGGCCAAATATGTACGTTTCACAGCTCATTCTCTTAAAGACTTTCTTAGAGTGGGGTGTAGAGAGTAACAGTACCAAAGACTGATATTTTATAACACCTAGCAATCTCAGCAGAGACCTACTTATATGTGATGCCGAGAGGGGCAAATAAATTTGCTCTAACTAGGCCCAGGCACGAAGAAAACATTTTAGGAGAGCAAAAGCAAAAAGAAACATATGGAGAGTGTTGTGACTTAACAGCTGTAGAGACAATACGAAAAGTGTAATGAATACGACAGAAAATCCAGTTAGTTTTTAGCATAGGAAAAGAACCATAATTGAAAAATTTTTCATTATTGAACTGTCGTGGCCAGTTCTATTAAAGCTCAAATAAAGGTATAGCATGAAAAAAAGGCAAATTATATCTTCAAAATTCCTCCACAAGCTCCAAAATGTATAAGATATGTCTGTCCTGCACCACTAGCCAAGATAAATCATATGCTCAAGTGCTATGCTATATGTACAAATAATATCTGATCTAAATAAAAATTACATCATACCAATTACTTTTCTCTAAGAGAGTGTCAAACTTACCTACACCAATAGAGAACGTTATAAAAATAATTACAGTAACAGGTGCTTGCACCAAGAAATGTAATTCAAACAAGGAACTGCCAGTTCTCCATGAACCTGTATCCCTTTGAGCATCAAATGACAAATAGGGAATACACAACTAATATTTTTCTCCCTAACTCTAAAGACGTTCCTCTGTATCCTCAAGGAATAGGTTTCAAGACACCTGCCACGACTGCCTGAACCATGGTTCCTATTCTTACAAAATGATTTGGTTCCCCAACACCATTTGTAATTCAAAAACCACATATGATCATGATCCTTATGTAGCATTACCCATGAATATAGCCTTCTTCTTCGTCTTTTTCGTCTACATCTTTTCCCACTTTTATGTGGAGTCGATGTTTCTGGCCAGTGTTCTCCATATGTTCCTGTCCCATACCTCATCACCCAACATTCCTCAGGTTGTCATTGATGCAATCCATTCACCTACGCTTTGGTCTCCCCGTCCCTCTCTCACCCTGTATATCCATTTCCATCACCCTCCTCCAAACATACTGTTCATCCCTCCTCACGACATGACCATACCATCTTAGTCTACTTTCTTGTATCTTATCTGATATTTCTCTAACTTTTGAGGTACCTCTAATTACCTCGTTTCTGATCTTATCGCTTCTTGTCACCCCACACATCCATCTCAACATCCTCATCTCTGCCACATCCAGTTTTTTCTCTTGTGTCTTTATTGCCCAAGCCTCTGCTCCATACATGAATATAGCCTATTAACTCTAAATAGTGGTCCCTCAGCTTGTGCAGTGAATTGCTTCCCCAATTCGCAACTCAGAGTTATTCAAAGCCCATATATGTTCAAAACCCTTATATAAAAGTGACAATGTATATTGCAAATAACCTAACCCCAAACTCCAATAAATGTTAAGTACTGTACTGTACTAAAACTTTACCTAATATATTTTATATTCTATGTATCAACAGTGCATTAGTTGTTTGAGTGTATTTTTTAGGAGTACAGTTTATTTTTTCTAATTTCAATTATGTTCAAAGCAATGCTATTCAAAATGACGTAAGATAGGGCTCACTCTGTATTCAAAGTTTTTTACTATATGCAAACATATGATACAGCTTAATTTAAAAAGCAAGTGTAATAAGAGATTAAAAATAATGACCAGTCATAATATAAAAACTATTGTAACAATATTTTATGAGAATAAAGAATTTAAGATTTATGAATTGTTCATTAGTGGTATTATTCATTTAATACTCAGATGGACCCAGCAGGATGGCCAAGTAAAATAATAAGGGATGCAGCAGAGCTCTTTATACCATTCTTTTCTCACTTCTTCTAACAGCTGTTTTATGGCAAGAACAAAAAATTTTGAGAAATGAGTCTGCCATACTAACATGCTAGGATACGAGAGAATTTCATCCATACTGCCTCATGGAGTAACACTTACTTCTCTGAGCAGTATGTCTACGATAAACAAAGCAATGATGCACAAAATGTAATATACATAGTAAATAATTACTGTCTTCTTTCACAAATACAACTGTCCCGCATCTTAAACGGTTTTAATAATGCAATTATGAATACAGGGGGTCCTCGACTTACGTCAAGAGTTTCGTTCCTGAAATGTGATGTAACCTGAAATTTCAGTGCAAGTCGGAACACACCTAAATAAGCACCTATGCTAATGCATTAGTAAAGTTTCTCCCTTTTCCATGCATTTCACTATCTCTAATTTCACTTCCATGGTGATGGCTTTCCTTTTCTTCAAAGCACTGCCATCAGAAGAATCTGCTTTACACTTGGAAGACATAGTACAGGCCAAAATTTATCAAAAAAAGCAAAATAATTTAAGGAAGATGCATTGTAATCATGAAACATCATAACTCGAGGGCATTCTAAACAGAGGACCCCTGTATATGCGGTCACAAAATATTAAAACTAATAAAAAATTTGAAAAATTTTACCTAAGAAAATACAAAATAACTACTACATTATTTCTACATAAATTTGAGTTCAATCTTAGACATGACTTAAAGATAAGAATATAGGATATATGTAAAGTATTAACATATTAACTGAGGGTTTTGAAAGTAAGCAATTTTTTACTTAGAAGGGAATGGTGAAACTAGCTGACTTTATAAATGTATTATTTCAGTACATTTGATAAGTGGTAATGTATTTCAAGCCCTGTCAATATTGAGAAACATGACCAATAACTGAAAAAGGATTATATTATTTTATCACCATTCTACTAATAGAAAAAAGATTATATTATCTACTTACCATGCTGGGTTCCCCTTCCTTCTTCGTCTCTTTCATTTGATAATATTCAGCAATTTCATGAAACATGTTTGTTGTTTGCTATTTTACGTTTTACTATTAATACCCACATGGGGATGGACAAATAGGTTAAAGCTGGATAATTAAGGCTGGATTCCCTTCCAAATGCCCTGCGATTGGCTTGATCGTAAAACTGTCACTTTCAGTCTAGTGCTCTAAGCACTGCACTACCATGGTACCCACTTACACAATGCCAGGAAATAAAAGGTGCTGCCATATCTTTCACAAATCAAGTAGCTCCTAGCAAACACCTTCATTTCTGACAGAATGGACTGTATATGCAAAACAGGAATCCAGAGATTCAACGAGTTATTCAATATCTAGACTGGAGTTCCTTAAACAATAACAGATTTCCAATCCACACAAGTCCTCGATTGTTAATATTTCTCCATCATAAAAAAAAATTAAATTATGTATGACTTATCTATCCTGTTTATACAATTAAGATAATGCTTAGTCATTTTTGTCTCGTAGCACAATGGTTAGATCTCTCAACTCGAGATGTGACATACCCATGTTCGTACCAACAACAGGGCATTAGGAAGGGCCTTAGTTCCTCAACTTCAACCTATTTGTGTTCACCCCAACTGAATGTGGTTCAACACATCTACTTTTTCTATAATTCAATGACTGTCACCACTTAGTCAATTCATTCAAAACTACTGAATAATTCATATTTCTGTAGTACGATAAGTTGACACCTGAAGGAAATTTTTCTTTCGGATATGTAAGCATTTACTGTATATTGCTATTAATTTCTATGATCTTGTAAAGATTAGTAACCCCCTGAACCCCGTGTAAGTTAAATAAATAATGCCATAAATTCTTGGGGTTAGGTTAGGTTATATTGAAATAGGTAAATAGGAATAAGCCAGGAGCACCCTGGGGTTGCTCTTCTTTACAAAATCTAATTTATACAGAGCTTACTGTGTACATGTCTTACCATCACTAATGATAAGTACTTTGTCAATAAAATATATATTCACTAAAACTGAGAGGAATAATGTTCAGTTAAGTAAATATCCACTTAAGTAAATGCCAAAGGCAGACAGACATATTGTGCTTCCTCTTTTTTCTCCCAACATGACATCATATCCTACATAAGCCAGTGAAGAGGTCACAACTGAACAAAAAGAGGGAGGCAATAATATTTCATCCTGTCCAGCTCAAGTTCATCCTTCAATCAAATGCTCTGTGGCAAGGAATAATATTATTAGGAAAGACAGGATTACTAGCTCTTAGCATCCCAATCCCATTAAGTAACAAACTCAAGGACACTGTTTTATACAACCACATTTGCAACCATCACAACATACACTCCCTGTGAGCTTTGGGGGAAAGCCTAGGATTGGCAATGGCCTTAGGGACTTGGAGCTGTTTGGTCAAGCAGCTCAGGGAATAACGACAAATACAACTGGCTTACAAACTACAAGAGGGATTTGATACTAACCAAGAGTCTGGAGGCAACTAAAGACGACAACAGTTTTGGACGTACTTCCTTTCTGTCTCTTCTAAAACTTGAATTCTCCGAACTGGCTGGATTAAGACAAGGAAAGTTGGGTTAATTGGAGTAACTTTCAACACGTGTATGAGTTAAAAGTTCATGGAATTTTCTTGAAAATTTCTGTAAAAACCGCTAACCACGCCATGAGGGTCAGGGCATTCCTATATCAAGTCGGATTTTAATATCACAATATTTGATCAATATTAGCACTGACAGTGGTTGAAAGTAAGTTTTTTTTATAGACATATGTACCAGAACCAACTAAAACATTCAACATGCGATTACAATGTGTGAAAGGGGGCAATAATACCCAAAATCTTCAAAACTTTCTTTTGCCAATCACTGTCCTTCACCTGCCTTTATGGCAAATGCGAGTTAGAACGGTGGCAATTAGGTAATTGTAAAATTCAAGCTCATAATTAATTTGGACGATGAAATGTGATTATTCCAATTATTTTCTGTGTCACACAGTCTAGTCCGAAAGTAATTTTTGTAGAAAATAAACAGTTTTTGAGATACAGGACCCTACATAATGGAAGTGACAATCAAAATTTATAGTCTTGGATACTAAATCAAACGAAACATTAATTTTCACAGCAAAAATAAAATTAGGTGTAAATTTTACAATTATTTATCCTAACTGATGAATTTTGCTCTAAATACCCCCATTAGCTGACTTAATTACCCTAACCATCTATTTTTATATCAGATGGTAATTATGACCCATAACTTCACAAACATCAGCCATTGCAAAGACAGGGAGCACTTTGGAAGCATCCGGGAAGAAGTTGGTCGGGTTTGGGATGATTTGGAGGTTATTGATTAACTAGAAATAATCTTATCGAATTTGTTTTGCCATATTGTATATCACAATAGGTCCCCATTTAGATAGGGGCGGAAACAGAGAGGTTGGGGCTAGGAAATTGTCTAGATGCTCTTTCCAACGCTCCACAAAGAGCTCGAACAAGAATTTGTCATTTCCTGAAGTGAGAGCTCTTACCACTGAGCCACCACAGTCCCCGATTGCTTAACAACTAATGCCTATGAAATGCTTTCAGTTTTTTGGAATGGATTTGTAATCAATACGGATACAATGGTATCTGTGTACTTCCACACCCTACAGCGAGATATTAAGAATTTAAAAAAGAAGCTAAAAACAACCCAAAAAAACAATTATATTAACTTGTTTCTTTAAGAAGATAAAAAAAAAAAACTAACAATCCAAATATGATAAATTTAATTAATTTTGTAATAAAATTTAGTAAATTTTGTTATAAAATTTAATTAATTTTGTCATAAAATTTAATGACTTGTTATAAGATTTAATTATTTTTTTATAAAAATTTCATTTTGTTATGAAAATTTGAATTAGATTTTGTTATAAAATTTAATTAATTTTGTTATAAAATTTATTTAATTTTGTCATAAAATTTAATGACTTGTTATAAAATTTAATTAATTTTGTTAGAAAATTTAATTGAATTTTTTTTTTGAGAAAATTTAATTAATTTTGTTATAAAATTTAATTTTGTTATAAAATTTAATCAATTTTGTTATAAAATTTAATAAATTTTGTTATAGTGGGGATGTGAAAGTAAACATCTAAACAAATATAAACTACTGTATAAGGATTATCTGAACAGTAAATAATTATTTTTGCACCCTTGAAGTATGACTTGAATATAAAAAAATAATGAAATATCTAAAACAACTAAAACCAATAATTTCAATAATTATTCCCTAAGTAAGATTAACTAATGTATCTAACCTAACCTACTCATTATTCAACATATCAATTTTTGTTTTCTTATCTGAAGTTGTGAGAATAAGTATTTATAGAAATATTAAGCATGAGATGAAAATATAAATAAAATGCAATTAAATATTTAAGAAAAAAACTGAAAAAAAAATAAAATTTAACCTAACCTGATCTAAATATAATACTAAATATTATACCAACCCAATGTCATGGTATGAAAGTAAAAATTCAACATATTAATATTAAAATGCATTTGAACATATTTTGTCATCATAAATAAAAAAAAGATTATCTAAACCAATGACATCAGTCTTAACCAGGTGTGCCAACATCTGACTTAGTTGCCATGATGCTGCCATCAATGTGGCATTTTGAAAATATGTATTTCGATTGAGACCAACCCCTGACTGGCACTGTGGCCTACGTTTGCCCTCCTTGGCACTGTGATTACCAATATCTACCCTCCCTGGCACTAGCGGTGCCAATATGTCCTCTGGCACTATGGGCACCAATATCGGCCCTCTTTGGCACTATGGGTGCCAACTTTTACCCTTCCAGGAGCTTAGAGTACTGACGTCTGCCCTCCCTCCCAGTGTGGGTATTAATGTTTGCCATCCCAGGCACTGTAGATACCAACCTCTGCCATCCGACATTGTGAATACCAGCATATGCCCTACCTGGAACAGTGCCATATTCTTCCTTAAATTGCCTCTATGCCCGCCATTTTAGCCTAAATACATGATAATAGTTCTCGAACCTCTATAAATAGTTATTAATATGACAAAGACATAGGAAATACATTACAAATACATACTTGAATACTAGAAGTAAACAACCTTCCTTCTTCACAATGACGTAATAACCTGATAAAGTACGCCGAATTTCTGCGGCTAAAGCAGGGTTGCCAGGTGCTTTGATGAGAAAAATGAGACTGCAATAAAAAAGGACATTTATCCTACCAAAAAGGACAGATATATATATATAATATATATATATATATATATATATATATATATATATATATATATATATATATATATATATATATATATATATATATATATATATATATATTTAATATTTTTATATAGTACTTAAAAATAAAAGGAAAGAATTTCTTCGAAGGAAATAGCTTCGCTATCGTCTGCAGCAATGGCTGGAGAGCTTGGACAAATGGAAGCTGTGGGTTGTCTGGTTGAGTAGTTCCTCTACAATCTCTTTTGTACATCTCATTTGAGAACAGACTTAGCATGCGGACAGTTTTTGGCTGTCCTTTTTATTTTCGAAAAAATGACAGGCGGGTCTCAAAAAGGACAAATTGTCCTTAAATGGACAGACCTGGCAACCCTGCGCTGAAGGCTGATGATGTAATCTCGTCCCTTCCTAATTCGTAGTCGTGATAATTCGTCCTTGCATAAATTCATAATTAAAATAATTCGTCATTTTACCATTTCGTAGTCAATTAATTAAGGTAGGGCATGCTAAGAATGGGTATCTACAGAGATGGTCAACATGTAAGGTATCTATTTTACATTTATCTTTGATGTTTTTTTTTTTCCAATGTGTTAACCCCTGCCAGGGGCTGAAGGTTCCCAGACACAATGCTGAAACGGCAAGTCTAAGACCCGATTTCTTAAACAGTGTAAACCTAGGATACCATATTGTTAGTTAGCTAGACACACACAAATGGATTTCATAAACGCATCTGACGCGGTTCTGTGTATGGCTAGGATACCGTACGGGATCCTAGCCATACACAGCACCGCGTCAGATGCGTTTATGAAATCCATATGTGTGTGTCTAGCTAACTAACAATATGGTATCCTAGGTTTACACTGTTTAAGAAATCGGGCCTTAGACTTGCCGTTTCAGCATTGTGTCCGCGAACCTTCAACCCCTGGCAGGGGTTCTTCGATCGTTGGAAACGGAAGGAGTTTAGCGTTACTGCCTAGTCTGTCTTGCAATGAAAGATATATTTCGGTACGAATAGCTTTGTAAAGCAATGTGCCAACATCTTTTATTACATGACCATCAAGATATGACTCTGACGCCATACCCTCAGTTTGGCATATCCATGACTCAACCAGTGTACTACAGTACTTATCTCTGTCAAGGAAACTTTATTTTCATATTAACATTAATAGCATATAGCTTTAATATTATTATATATATTTACCTGGCTGTCTCCCCCAATTTGGGGGATAGCTGATATAAAAAAAAAGAAACAATAAGGGGATTACTTTGCTCTATGGGCAATGACGAGGGAGCTAGCGACCGTTCAGATGGCACTGCTGGAGTGCCACAGCCCATCCTCCCGGCTCTTCTTGATATTTGTCACTGTAAATAGTAAGACAATATATTTTGCACATAAGGTTTATGGTAGGATTATTACACGTCCTCAGGATCATGCACGTGCTTATGGCACTATCTGAAGACATTTTTCTCTCTTCTTCTTCTTCTTTATTTTTGTGTCTGATTTAAGCTGTAGATCGCAATAGTAAATTTTAAGTTTTTTTTTATATTAATTGAACTGTAAGAAGTAAGATTTGATATATTGTATAATCTTTATATAGTAGGATGTATTTAATGTCTTTAACTTAATATACATGCCTGTGTGGTACGTCTTGCAAAGAATTTATTCTTTTGTTTCAAATCTAGTTTAAATATTTCAGGATTTATATACTTAACTGACGTTGTTATAAGCAATAAATTTATCAAAACAAAATTATGCAAAGATAAAGCCAGTGGGGTCTTTGGTCTTAACTAAACAGAGTTATTTTCAGTGAGGTTCATTTTCAGCAGGTCTCTTCTAGCTTTGTAATTAAATTCTAGTTCCTGATTCATCCACGATTTATCTAAATTCCTCTTAATTTCCTCCAAGGACTCTAATTCCACTATTGCTATGGGTAGCCCATTCCGGATAGCTACAACTAAATAACTACACCCTAGGGTAGAATGTCCGGATCTAACTCCGCCACAGTATTCAAGTAAAACAATTCCAGTTCTCACATATATCTAACCTGGCATTCATTTCTGTGGTATGCCAATAGCATTTCTTTCCAATCTGAGGCTTGTCCATTAATAATCACTCGTTGTTTACAGAAAATAAAATATCAACTTACTCTTTTATATTAACCTTTATTAAGAACATTCATAACATTACAATAAGCTACATCTATAAGCTGATCTTCTTCAAGTATTTTGCTCACTGTTCTATTACTGTTAATGATAGTCAGGTGGAGCACAAGTTATCTGCCATACATGAATCCAAATTGCCTTTTACTCAACAATATATGTTTTTGTAGGTGACTCAATACTTTTAATTACTGATTCCATAATATTTACATACTCTCTCTCTCTCTCTCTCTCTCTCTCTCTCTCTCTCTCTCTCTCTCTCTCTCTCTCTCTCTCTCTCTCTCTCTCTCTCTCTCTCTCTCTTGGGTATAAATGTTTTCCACGCATATTTGTTTACCTTGTCAAGGCTATGATGGAAACAAGAGAGTGGAAAATTCTCTCTCTCTCTCTCTCTCTCTCTCTCTCTCTCTCTCTCTCTCTCTCTCTCTCTCTCTCTCTCTTTCTCTCTCTCTCTCTCTCTCTCTCTCTCTCTCTCTCTCTCTCTCTCTCTCTCTCTCTCTCTCTCTCTCTCCAGCAATGTTCATATATGACAGATAGTAAGAAAACATATCTACGTCTTTTACTCCGTTGCTTAATGCTAAAATCTTATAAAATTTACGATGAAAAACTTTATGCGAGATGACTAGGTGACGGGGATATGCAATCATCGATGAAAAAAAAATCCTTAACACCATCTAAATGAGGACTCTCTTAATATTTACCTTATTGGTGAAAAGATTTTTGTTTTCCAAGAAGCAAATGAATAAATATTTTTATAACTGCCAAAAATATCATTGAACCCCTGCAGGTATAATGAAGTGTGTGTGTGTGTGCGTAGATGTGTGTTTGCTTAATTTACCAAATTGTGCTACCGCGAGGAGACCTAAGTTCGTAACTCCCCATCTCCAGGTCAGTTTCCTTTTTTTTTTTTTTTACCCATTAAAACTCATTTTATCTTTCCTTAATACCATGAATGTATTTAGCATTTACATTTTCTGTAGCTACCTAATTGTAATTACCTGATTGTGCTTACGAGAAAGAGCCCCATGCTTGTAACTCCCTGTCTCCTGGTCGATTCTATTTTAGTACTTAGTGATGCTTATCATACTTGTCCTTAAAACTATGGATTGAGTTAGCATTAACTACCTCATCGCTTAGTCAATTCCAATCATCAACTACTCTTACACTAAAAAAGTACGTCCTTATATCCTGCAAAGAAGTCTTCTTACGAAGCTTCAATTATGATCTCTAGTTCTAATGCTATTCATATTAAAATATCGATCCCTATCCACCCTCTCATAACCATGAAAGAATTTAAAAACCGGCACCATATCCCACCTCATTCTTCTAGCTTCAAGTGATTGTAAGTCTAATTCCCCCAGCCTTTCCTCATAACTGAGATTGTGTATTTCTGGCACCAGCTTCGTGGCATGTCTTTGAGATTTTTCCAGCTTAACTATGTGATTTTTCAAGAGTGGATTCCAAAAAGGGGGCTGCATATTCAAGCTTTGACCTCTCATAGGGTTACATAAATATTCCTGAACATTCCCTTGTCCATGTGCCTAAAGGCTACGCTTAGATTTGCTAAGAAAGTATGTGCTACCCTTACTATGCCATTTATATGCATTTCTGGAGAAAAATCTGCCATTATATTTACTCTTAGATCTCTCTCATTCTCTGTCTCTTGAAATTCTGCTCCTGCCATTGAGTATTCAAACTTGGGCCTTCTTGCACTTGTACCCGTTCTCATTATCTTACATTTTGATGAATTGAATTTCATTAACCACTTTTCTGACCACTCATGCACACTATTTAGGTCTTCTTAAAGTTCTCTACTATTGTTCTCGTTTCTTACTTTCTTCACAATCTTTGCATCATCTGCAAACATAATTATGAACGAATTTACAGACTCTGGTAGGTCATTTACATATACAAGGAACAAAAGTGGCCCTAAAACTGAACCCTTTGGAACTCCGCTACTAACCATTCTCCATTCAGACACTGAGTGCCTTACTCTAACCCTCTGTTCCCTTCCTTCTAAGTAAGTTTTTATCCATTCCAAGACATTTCCACCTATTCTCACCATTGCCTGCAGCTTCTTAATAAGTCTCCCGTTTGGGGCAGTGTCATATGCTTTCTGGAAGTCTAGGAATATGCAATCCACCCAGCCCTCTCTTTCCTGTAAGATTCGGCTTATCTCATCATAAAATTCTAATAAGTTTGCTACTGTTGATCTATCTTCCCTGAAGCCAAGTTGTCTCACTGACAAAAAGATGGATTCCAAGTGAAGAGAGATGTGTTTTCTTGGTAGTTTCTCCATAACTTTGCAAACTATGCTGTCAAGGAAACAGGTCTATAGTTTAGAGCTGCATCCCTCCTTCCCTTTTTGAAGATAGGTACTACGTTCGCTTGTTTCCAACATCTTGGAATCTTCCCTGATTCCAACAACTTTATATATATAGTACATAGTTCCGCCGATATTGATTTAGTGCATTTCTTAAGTACATGAGGGGATATATCATCAGGACCTGTTGTTTCATGGGCATCTAACTTTATCAGCGATTTACGTACCTATGTGGCTGAAAAGATGATGTTCTCCAATACCGACCCATGAGCTCCTGTGTGTGTGTGTGTGTGTGTGTGTGTGTGTGTGTGTGTGTGTGTGTGTGTGTGTGTGTGTGCATTTATCTAATAGTGCTTATAGACAGAGCCCTATGTTTGTAACTCCCCTTCTCCTGGTTAGTGTGTGTAATAGATAGTGAGTATATAAACTCTTATATGTTAAAAGGGAATTTCTATAGTGCTAGCTTAGTTTGGTTAGCTCATGACGCTATTTTACCATAACCTAACCTAACCAAACCAATTTAACCTAACCCTGTTAGGGTAGGTTAGGGTATAACAGGCTACAAGATAGTGAATTAGGTTGCACGCTAAAGTAGCTTTTATGGTATTAATTTCTTTTACTCCCTTTTTCTTACAAATAAATTATCCATTTTTACTTAGTTCTGTCTGTCATGTGTTTAATTGCGTCCTTATTCATTAGGTAAATATTTATTGCAAAAAAAAAGTAGATTATTTACATCACCTAAATTAAAAATGCTTCTTCTTCTAAATCTGAGAATTTTCTCTTTTGTCTATGGGGTCGACTTTTCTCACTTGCCTCATTGGACTTGAGATGGAATGTCCCCCTAATGTCGGGGTGGGGGAATGCCCATCCTTTAACAGTGGCATAAATAGCATCTGTCATTAAATAATGTGTTTTAAATATGACCAGTGATAATATGGCTATTCTTGACGGCCTCTAAATCTATTTTAAAATTAATAGTGTTTTAACGAGTCTTGTCATTTTGTACGGACCCAATTTAGATTCTTCTTCTTCTTCTTCTTCTTTTTCTTTTTCTTCTTTTTTTATTATGTTGTCACAATGACAGATAACTGTGTTTTGCGGTTCATTAGCAAGATATATATACAGTATATATATATATATATATATATATATATATATATATATATATATATATATATATATATATATATATATATATATGAGAATCTCTTTTTTTTTTTTTACCCAGACCGGGACTTGAACCTAGGACTTATAATTATTAAGTCAAGGCGCTACCATGTTTTCACATATGTAATGTGCTAACTTGGTTAATATATATATATATATATATATATATATATAATATATATATATATATATATATATATATATATATATATATATATAGAGAGAGAGAGAGAGAGAGAGAGAGAGAGAGAGAGAGAGAGAGAGAGAGAGAGAGAGAGAGAGAGTAACCTATTCATGTTTAAAAGCAATTTTCAGGAATTCATTCTTCTAAAAAAAAATATGATTCATGGCAGAAGAAATATGCGAATAATTATACTGTATTTTAAAATATGAATTGATAATCCATGACCTATACATCGTTAGTGATGATAATATTATGATTGATGCACGAATAAACAGTCTTGTAATGTTTAATATTAACCCTACCACCTCGCCGCATCATCTGTACATACATACATACATACATTCATACATGCATACATTCATACATACATACATACATACATACATTCATATATACATACATACATACATACATACATACATACATACATACATACATACATACATACATACATACATACATACATACATATATGCATACATACATTTTTTTTTTGTTGGATGTTCACCCTTGAGGGTGAGCGGACCTTCCACTTGTGGCCCGCAGGTGGGGTGAGATTTTCTTCGGAGTGTACGTGGTATTCGCTCTTGCTGGCGAATGGGCTTTCCTGTTGGTGAGGAGGTGGGGTGAATTCTTATTGGTGATGATCGGACTTTCCTAATTGGCCCGCAGGTGAGATTGTGCCAAACTGTAAAGATAACGGAGAGCATAAATATTCAGTTGTGAGTTATTAGTTTACATCAAACAACATAAATGAATTCCTGTTTTGGGGGAGAGAGAAAGAGTTATTGCATGGCTATCTTGGTGGAGGGTATTGTCTGATAATATTTGATAGACTGTTCATGTGGTTATTTGTTGCTAGTCTGATGATGGAGCTAGCAACCTGAAGGGCATTTGGGTCTTCGCTAGATGTTGCGGGGGCACCAGTTTTCCGTCGAATCTCTGAAAAAGAATCACATTCCAGGATGTAGTGTAGCAGTGGATGTGGTGAGGCTACCTGGCAAAAGGTGCATTCCTTGATGATATTCTCTACTATTTGCCAGGTGCACTTGTACCCGAGTCTCAGACGGTACACATTGACCTCAGTGCTTCGTCGAAGGCTCTTCGGCAGGGTGATACACCGAAGATCAGTGGTGGCTTTGTACCACCAGGTGGAGGGGGAGCCAATGTCTGTGCACAGGTTGTGTTTAGTTATTAAGGTGTTAAGGAGTGACTTGGTGGCTTTATTTTTAATCTGTTGCATCCCAGGAGACAGAGATATCTGGATTTCTGCTCTGAGAGTGGCTTGTTTGGCGGCTTGATCGGCTTCCTCATTTCCCTTGATGCCGACGTGGCTGGGAATCCAGGCAAGAGTGATGGCTTTTCCAAGGCTGGTTATCCTGTGGTAGTGGCTGAGGATGGTCGTGATGATGCGAATATTGTCTCTGAGGAGTGGCTTCTTGATGGCCTGTAAGGCGCCTTTAGAATCAGAGAGAATAAGGGCATGGTCAGCTTCTTGCTGGATGAAGCAGTCAAGGGCGTTGGCTATGGCCACAAGCTCCGTCTGGAGCGATGAGCAGGAGTTTGACAGTCTCCAGGATAGGACGTGGTTTCCAGTGATGAAGGCGGCGGCTGAGGCTCCAGTATCTTGGTTTACTGAACCGTCAGTGTAGTAGACTTGAGAGTTTGGCCTGCTCCAGCTCTGTATTTTGTCCTTATATATGTTTTTAAGGACAAGCGGGTTTACCAAGCTTTTGGGGTTGTCAGGGAGCTCGATCTTTATATCGAGTGGTTGGTCATTCCATGGGGGTGGGCATCTGTATTCAGGAAGCGGTGTGTCTTGTATCTTGGCTAGGATGCTCTCCCTGACTGGCAGTGCTTGCAGGCTAGCGCAGACCTTGGCTGCCCAGGTTCTAGGATGGTGGTTGGGCTGGCGATTGAGGGCTAGATGGAGATTTGTGCCAGCTAGGCATTTATGTTGGGCAGTGGTGGTTTTGGCCACAAGGAGGGTCAGTCTTTGTTGAGCTCTGAGTTTGAGTGGAATGAGTCCCGATTCCATCTGGAGGTTTTCTCTCTTGGTCCACATGGGGGCTCCTAGCATGGTACGTGTGGCGTTGTTTTGAATTACTTCTATTTTGTCCCACTGTCGGTCTTTTAGTAGCCAGAGTGTGGGACAAGCATAGTCAATGAGGCTGCGTATGGCTTGTACATAGAAGGTTCTGAGGACATTAAATGATGCACCATCGTAGAGGCCCGACATCCGACGAAGGATCGCTTGTCGCTGGCTGCACCTGTCGCGCAAGTATTGAATTTCTGGTCCAAAGGTTAGTCCTTGGTCGATGATTACACCCAGGTATTGGTGTTTGGTAACCCAGTCCACAGGTTCATTACCTATGACCAGATTAGTGTCTGGTCTCCACTGGTGGATGGGAAGGGCCTTGGTTTTGCGGGCATTGATTCTTACTCCAAGGGAGATGGAGGCTCGGTGAATCTTGGTGAGGCAGCGCTGTGTCTTGTTAGAGTTTCTGTGTCCTATTATGACAAGGGCAAAGTCGTCCGCATAGTTGAAGAGTTTGGCTCCATGCGGTAGTGCGATGTGCATGAGTTTTTCCATGAGACAATTAAATAGGAAGGGGCTAAGGATTCCACCTTGGGGGGTCCCATTTTCGTGGTTTTTGTAGGTGGAGTAGTGCCCATCTACTTTGACTCGTGCACTACGATTTTGTAGACTCTGCTTGATCCACGAGAGAAGGTTACCTTTGATCTGCTTGGATACGAGAGCAGAGAGTATTGCCGGCACATTGGCTAGTTCAAAGGCCTTCTCTAGGTCTAGAAAAACGATGTAACCACGGCTGTTGTTGAGAAATGATAGCATGGAGGCTATGCATTCTGAGGTGCCTAAGCCAGGCTGGTAGGCAAACATGTTTTCTGGGAAGGGTGGGCATTTCCAGCGGACTCTGTTAAATACCATCTTTTCTGCCGTCTTGCTCAGGCAGCTTAGGAGGGAGATGGGGCGAGGGTTGTCAGGGTCCTGTGGTTTTGGGATGGGCTGAATGTCTGCTCTGTTCCATGAGGCTGGTCTGATTCTTCGTGTGTATGTCAAATTGATCAGAGAGAGTAGAGCAAGCTCCCCTTGGGGCCCCATTTTTTGGATCATTGTGTATGTTATTCTGTCGGCACCTGGGGCTGTGTTCTTAGAGCTTTTGCTTACTCTTAGTAGCTCAGTCAGGGAGAATGGAGCATCTGTTTCATCTTCAGTGTTGATGGCCTCTTCTATTTCTTCCCATCTTGCAGTGGTGAGGTCCTGGAGTGTTGCTCTGGTGGTGATGGGGAGCTGGTTAGAGCTTGCTCTATCCGCGAATTTGATGGCGAGTTCTTCTGCTGCCCTGCTAGGATCCCTGTGGGGGGTGATTTTAGGAGGTTTTCCTTTAGCAAAGGAGTTGATGCTCCTCCACATCTGGCCCACAGAGGTGTGAGCATCTAGGTTGGAACACCACTCTAGCCATTTATTCCTCTTGATGTTGCGAGTCTCTTCATGGACATGTTGTTTGACTGCCTGGAGAGTGCGGTAGGAGTCTTCAGTGCGACGTTTCCTGTGCATTTTCCGAATGACGTTGAGCCGGTGATTGAGTTCTTTAACTCTGTCACAGTAATACCATCTGTCCCGATGAGTGGTGTGTTGTGGTTTGCAGAGGGGTATGGAGGAGTTTGCTGCAGCTTGCAGGGCATTGACTAGCTCGGCCTCTGCTTGGTCGATGTCTTCAGATGGTACGTAGGCTGAAAACCAATTGCTGAGGTGCTCCTGGAATCGGCCCCAGTCGGCCTTCTTGAAATTCCATCGAGGGGGAGGAGCAGGGATTTGGAAGATTTCAGGAATTGGCAGTGTGAGATGGATCCCATAGTGGTCGCTTGTGACCAGGGGATGAACTCTCCATGTGGCGTCCTGCTTTAGGGAATTGGAGACAAAGGTGAGGTCCAGTATTCCACCTCTGTCGTGTGTTGGCTCATGATTGTTGAGCAGGGAGACATCTTCTTGGTCATTCAGCAGGCTCATGATGTGTCTGCCTGCAGCACAGGGGCGCTCATACCTGAATCTTGGGTGGTGCGCATTGAAGTCGCCTCCTATTACCAAGTCACGATGACTGGTTAGCCCGAAGAGGGTAGTCAGGTCTAAGCTACCTTTCCGTGGTCTGTAAATGTTGTACAGGTCTATGCAGCTGCCTTGAAGTTGGATGTTAACAGCGAGGACGTCGACATCTTCGCCACAGCAGACCGGTCGGGTTATTTCCTTTGCTAATAGGTTTTTCCTGATGAAGGTGGCGCTGCCTCTGTTCTCCCCTGGAGACCAGTGCTGGTAGAATCCATTGTATCCTGAGATTTTTGGAGGGTGTTGCTCTGTGCACAGGGTTTCTTGAACCATGATGACATCAATGTTGTCAGTCTTGGCTATGCCTTCAAGATGTTGTACCTTGTGTCTGAGACCCTGGGCGTTCCAGTGTAGGATCCCGAGATTAGACATCTTGATGATTTGAGGAGGTGGACGTGGTAGGAGTGGTGGGTTGTTGAGGCTGCTGGTGGGTTCTGGAGACGAGGGCGTTGGCGACAACGGAGTGGGCTACTTCGACGACTTGATTGTAGGCATCTTGGGTGGTGGCTCTGGTATCGAGGAGTCGGACGGCTGCCTGTACGGCTTGAATGAGAAGGTTGGTGAGCTCGTTTACTGTGAAGAGGGTTTGCTGTTTGGAAGAGGAGGCAGAGGAAGGTGTCTGGATAGGCTGTTTAGGTATGGGGGTGTGGGAGTTTTGTCTAGGGTCCCGTGACCTAGTGTAGTGAGTGGGTGTGTGTGTGGTCTGAGTGTTACGTGTGACTGCATTGTGTGTTTGGGTGTTGCGTGGGGTGGAGGTGTTGGTGTGAGTGTTGCGTGTGGGGTTGATGGGAGTGTGAGTGTTGTTTGGGGGGATGGTAGGAGTGAGTGTTGTGTGATGGGGTGGATGGAGTTGGTGTGGGGGTGGGAGCTGTAGGAGGTGTGATCTGTGTGTTAGGAGCTGGGTTGGTGTAGTGTGGTGGGTTTTGGTTGGGGAGGTTAGGTGTGAGTGGGGCAGGAGGGGGCATTTGCCAAGGATTGGAGGTGGGGGGAGGAGCTGGGGTGAAGTTGGGGGTGGTGTGATTGGTGACAGGGGCAGAAGGAGGGGTTCTTTGAGGAATCCTCTTCAGCCTTTCTGGGCAGCGGTTGTTCCATGCGTAATGGTTCCCTTTGCAGTTCGGGCACTTGGCAACTGTTGCTTCTTTTGCCTTGAATTTTGTAAGGCAGCGGTCGGTGGAGTGTTTCCCACTGCAGATTCCACATCTCTCTGGGAAATGGCAAGTATTCCTGTGGTGCCCAAATCTTTGGCACCGGAAACATCTTAGGGGTTCTGGGGTGTACTCTCTTATGTAGAACTTGCCCCAGATGCCAAGGTTTACTTGTGAAGGGGGTGGACCACAGATGTGGACCAGAACCTGCTTTGATGGAACGGTTTGGCCCTCTATTTTGGAGGAGCAACGTGAGGCAGCCGTAATGTACGTTTGCTTGGTCAGAAGGTCAACTGACCAAGCAACAGGGAAGCCAATGACTATGTATTTTCTTATTTTTAGTGCAGGGTTCAACTCTATCAAGTGTGGTGAGCCTAGGCTGCGGATCTTCTTTGCGGCTTCTGCTGAGGCTGGGTGGATAATGAAGTCACCCTGTACGTTAGGCTTTATTTTGCAGCCATGCTCGGTGAGTTGGTCTTCCAACTCTCTGATGAGGTCATATGCCTCTTTCATGGAAGGAGCCTCAACTTTGAACTTGGAAATGGGCTCTCTATCAGACTTCGGGGCTGGGGGGGGGGAACTGGGGCAGCAGCACTCTCATGGCTATTGTTAGAGGCTGTCCTTGCCCTCTTCTTTCCCACAACCGTCCACCCCTCTTGAGGGGGGTCGAGTTCCATTCCCCCCTCTGGGGGGGAAGCAAGAGAAGCGGCTGAGGCCATGACTAGCAACTAGTCATGGATATCACAGATTTCACTATTTATATGTTGTTTGATTAATGCAGTATAGGGGTCTTATGGCTTGATCACTTCACTTAATTGCAACACTGCAACACTTAATCACTTATACAGTCTTCTATCTTTCTTCCCAACTTTCGTGGGAGAGGGAAGTGAAAACAGAGATTTGCTCAGGACACAATAATGTGTGTTCAATTAAACAAGAAAAAACACAAGCACAAGAAAACAACAAAATAAAGCAATCTTTCTGTTTCTCTCTTTGGCTCTCGTGAGAGAGGAAGAAAAGAAAACAGATATACTTAGGTTATATATCCTTGTGAAGACTTCCCCCTCAGGTCAGGGATGGAGTGGAGGAGGTGAAGTTCACTTTGTTGGTAGGAAGAGGCTTC
>JAXCGZ010017536.1:22500-57145 GCA_037179515.1 Halocaridina rubra | reverse complement strand
TCAAAAGAGCATATGATGAAGGATCCAGAGAGAGAGAGAGAGAGAGAGCCTACCTTAATCAAAATCAATCGTGAGTCAAAAGAGCATATGATGAAGGATCCATTTTATTTACCAGACGTCTAATCAATAGCTAAAAAAAAAAATGGATAATAAGCAGCGATCATTCTTCTCTTTCCATGAATTCCAACCTACAGCACACTTATAACTCGACAAGGACACAACAAAGAAAAAAACAACAAGGTAAACAAGGTAAACAGAATTATATACTCAGCATTAATAATAACACGAGTAATTCTAAAACGAATGGAACAAACACATTTTGTTGACCAGAATTAGAAGAATAATATTAAAATGAGCAAAGGAAAATCAGCCTTATGATACAATACTCAAAATTAATACAGGGTGGTGCAGAAAGACTTTCAGTGGTGTTTCACCATTTAAAAACTATATTTTTTTTTATTTGACGATTCTTAATGAATTTTGGAAATAAAGGCAGTAGTTACCCTTCTACATATTTTATTTATTACTTTTTCTCACTTTTAAATCTATCTGTCTTAAATATATATATATATATATATATATATATATAGATATATATATATATATATATATATATATATATATATATATATATATATATATATATATATATATTATATATATATATATCGCTACGCAGATATTAATACAAGGAAACAAAAAAACCTCTTCCTGAAACCAACAATAACAACAACAAAAAACACACACACACAAACACACACATAGCAAATAGCATTCAAACCATATTAAAACCATTCCTTTATCATTTCTGCCATCATCAACAAATCAGCGAAGACTTTTGCTGCATTTCACTGGCTAAAAATTGGCAGCCTAATCAGCCAGGCAGGAATTTTAGCTGCAATGAAATTGGTGCACAATGTTCATTTCATTTTCACTTTTACTTCGTTTCTAGAGATTAAAAAAAAATCTAATAAAAAATAAACAGGAAATTAATAATAAACACGCTGCCTCAGCCTACGAAAACTTTTCATTTTATACGGATATTTCCAACTAAATTTCATTTCAATATCGAAGTGAAACTCTCTCTCTCTCTCTCATGAGAGAGAGAGAGAGAGAGAGAGAGAGAGAGAGAGAGAGAGAGAGAGAGAGAGAGAGAGAGAGAGAGAGAGAGAGAGAGAGGAGAGAGAGAGAGAGAGAGAGAGAGAGAGAGAGAGAGAGAGAGAGAGAGGAGAGAGAGGAGAGAGAGAGAGAGAGAGAGAGAGAGAGAGAGAGAGTGAGAGAGAATGAATTTGCATCCTATATTTCGGGTGGAATCACCCAAAGAAAACTCTGGGACCGCGGGACATTATTATTATTATTTATTATTTTTATTATTATTATTATTATTATTATTATTATTACTACTGCTGTTAGTAGTAGTAGTAGTAGTAGTAGTAGTAGTAGTAGTAGTAGTAGTAGTAGTAGTGGTGGTGGTAGTAGTAGTATAATTACTAATTTATTATATTTTTTACAAATTTTGTAAAAAGAATGCAAGCAAGTCCCTGGTGTGTGTGTGTGTGTGTGTGTGTGTGTGTGTGTGTGAACGTGTGCGCGCTCGAGAGCGCGCGTAGAGAGAGAGAGAGAGAGAGAGAGAGAGAGAGAGAGAGAGAGAGAGAGAGAGAGAGAGGAGAGGAGAGAGAGAGAGAGAGAGAGAGAAGAGAGATATGACATAATGTCATTGAATTTCAAGTGCCAGTGGATGGTGCCTTTGGCATTGGGTGGCATATGCAAGAAATGACACTGAAGAGATAAATGGTGCACTGCGGTCTATATGTAACTGAATCTCTTTTTTTTCTCTCCCACAGCTCACTGAGCTTTGCCAAGGACATGTTTGTCTGTGTGATATTCTTCCGCATGCATACACCCCTCTCTCTCTCTCTCTCTCTCTCTCTCTCTCTCTCTCTCTCTCTCTCTCTCTCTCCCTATGTATTTATCACTCTCAGTATTAACATATATCCACAAACACATACATACACAAACATATGTACTTTTTTACATATTTACTTGATATATATGTCTGTGTGATTACCTAATTGATTACCTAATTGTGTTTACGGGAAAGAGCCCAAAGCTCGTATCTTCCCGTCTCCTGATCGGTTCCATTTTTAGACTTAGTGATACTTATCATACCTGTCCTTAAAACTATGGATTGAGGTAGCATTAACTACCTCCTCGCTTAGCGAATTCCAATTATCAACTACTCTTACACTGAAAAAGTATTTCCTTACATCCTGCAAACAAGTTTTCTTCCGAAGCTTCAAACTATGACCTCTAGTTCTAGAGCCAGCCATATCGAAATATCGATCCCTATCCACTCTATCATAACCATGAAGGAATTTAAAGACTGTCACCATATCCCCCCTTACTCTTCTAGCTTCGAGTGATGGCAAGTCTAATTCCCTCAGCCTCTCATCATAACCGAGATTGCGTATTTCTGGCACCAGTTTCGTGGCATGTCTTTGAACTTTTTCAAGCTTAGCTATGTGCTTTTTCAAGTGCGGATTCCAAAAGGGGGCTGCATATTCGAGTTTTGGCCTCACATAGGTTACATAAATATTTCTGAACATTTCCTTGTCCATGTGCCTGAAGGCTACCCTTACATTTGATAAGAATGCATATGCTGCCCTTACTACGCCATTTATATGTATTTCTGGAGACAAATCTGCCAATATGTTTACTCCTAGATCTCTCTCATTTTCTGTCTCCTGAAGTTGTACTCCAGCCACCGAGTAGTCAAGCTTGGGCCTTCTTGCACTTGTACCCATTCTCATTACCTTACATTTTGAGGTATTGAATTTCATTAGCCACTTTTCTGACCACTCATGCAGATTATTTAGATCCTCCTGAAGTTCTCTACCATTGTTCTCGTTTTTTACTTTCTTCACAATCTTTGCATCATCTGCAAACATATTCATGAATGAATTTACAGACTCTGGTAGGTCATTTACATATACAAGGAACAAAAGTGGCCCTAAAACTGAACCCTGTGGAACTCCACTACTAACTCTTCTCCATTCAGACACTGAGTGTCTTACTCTAACCCTCTGTTCCCTTCCTTCTAAGTAAGTTTTTATCCATTCCAAGACATTTCCACCTATTCTAGCCATTGATTGCAGCTTCCTAATAAGTCTCCCATGTGGAACAGTGTCAAACGCTTTCTGGAAGTCTAGGAATATGCAATCTGCCCAGCCCTCTCTTTCCTGTAAGATTTGGCTTACCTCATCATAAAATTCTAATAAGTTTGTTACTGTTGATCTTCCTTCTCTGAAGCCATGTTGCCTCACTGACAAAAAGTTGAAGGATTCCAAGTGAAGAGAGATATGTTTCCTTAGTAGTTTCTCCATAAGTTTGCAAACTATGCTGGTCAAGGAAACTGGTCTATAGTTCAGAGCCGTATCCCTCCTTCCCTTTTTGAAGATAGGTATCACATTTGCTTGTTTCCAGCATCTTGGAATCTCCCCCGACTCCAATGACTCCTTAAATATGATACTTAGTGCCACTGATATTGTGTTTGCGCATTTTTTAAGCACATGAGGGGATATGTCATCAGGACCTGTAGCTTTATGAACATCTAAATCCATCAGCGCTTTGCATACCTCTGTGGCTGTAAGGTTGATGTTCTCTAATACCGGCCCTTGAGCTTCTATCACTGCAATCTGAGGGGGTGGGGTATTTTCTACTGTAAATACTGACTGAAACTCCTTGTTCAATTCTTTGCAGATCTCTTCGTCCGTCTCAGTGATGCTTCCATCCGCTCTCTTTAGCCTTAAAACCTGTTCTTTTACCTTCAGTTTTCCTCTGATAAAGCTGTGGAAAAGCTTGGGATTTTCTTTAGCCTTCCTGGTGATGTCCCTCTCATAATCTTTCTCTGCCTCTCTCCTTTTACTTAGGTAGTCATTTCTTGCTCTTTTGTAGGTTTGCCAGGCATTTATGTGTGTGTGTGTGTGTGTGTGTGTGTGTGTGTGTGTGTGTGTGTGTGTGTGTGTGTGTGTGTGTGTGTGTGTGTGTGTGTGTGTGTGTGTGTGTGTGTGTGTGTGTGTGTGTGTGTGTGTGTGTGTGTGTGTGTGTGTGTGTGTGTGTGTGTGTGTGTGTGTGTGTGTGTGTGTGTGTGTGTGTGTGTGTGTGTGTGTGTGTGTGTGTGTGTGTGTGTGTGTGTGTGTGTGTGTGTGTGTGTGTGTGTGTGTGTGTGTGTGTGTGTGTGTGTGTGTGTGTGTGTGTGTGTGTGTGTGTGTGTGTGTGTGTGTGTGTGTGTGTGTGTGTGTGTGTGTGTGTGTGTGTGTGTGTGTGTGTGTGTGTGTGTGTGTGTGTGTGTGTGTGTGTGTGTGTGTGTGTGTGTGTGTGTGTGTGTGTGTGTGTGTGTGTGTGTGTGTGTGTGTGTGTGTGTGTGTGTGTGTGTGTGTGTGTGTGTGTGTGTGTGTGTGTGTGTGTGTGTGTGTGTGTGTGTGTGTGTGTGTGTGTGTGTGTGTGTGTGTGTGTGTGTGTGTGTGTGTGTGTGTGTGTGTGTGTGTGTGTGTGTGTGTGTGTGTGTAAATATATAAGTATAGATGGAAACGACAATTCATGTAAAACAATCTTTTTTGCACACAAAAAAAAAAATTCAAAGATAAAATGGGACATACAAAAGCTACAATTTTTCATTTCCACACCCACTTACTTCCCCTCTGAACCGATATACGTCGTATGGGAATTTATGGCCCTGAAATCAATAAGAAGATAAAAAGGTACCGTCTTTTCGACAAATGTTTAGCTGACCATAACTTTACCTTTATATACGGCGTGACTAATAGCTATGATATCAGCTCTATACCAAATAAATACACAACACACACCTTGCCTCACTTCTGCACGCTTGCAGGTTTGTTTACCTGTTATTTTATTGGTATGTGTCGTCCCCTGAGGCACAGTGCCGTATTTACCACCTCTTCTAGACTTTGCCCCGCACAAGCGCCTGCCTTAAGGGCGGTTTACACGGTCAAACGGTTCGTCGAACGCGGTTCGACAGACAAGTGTTTGAAGTGATGTTCGAACGTGTGAAACACTTGTCTGTCGAACAGCGTTCGACGAACCGTTTGACCGTGTAAACCCCCCTTTAAAAGCATGCATGGCTGGTAAGATCTGAATCATGGAATAAGAAACAGTGTATTTATTTTTAAGTGTGACACCAGGACGGGCAAAGAAAATTTGCCCTCGTTGGGCCCGGACACCAAAAAACCACTTGGAAGAAAAAAAAAAGTTATTGCCTGAACTGTAAAACGAATTGAAAAATACTTATGAAAATTGTCTTTCTTGCTCGTCCCTTTGCTCGCTTCTCGCTATAAAGATTTACACTGCTAATGTCAACATGAGCAAACTAAAAAAATAACAATATAAAAAATGTTAAACAGTGCCAGGCGAAAACGAGCTTTTTTGATGACATAAAACAAGTAAAAAAAAACTGCCAATAAGACAGGAACAAATAAACTACAAAAAGAAAACAATGTGTTAGAAATCACCAAATACAAGGTCAAAAGACCTTTACCTTTCTTATTTTTCAAAGACCAATACACGCTAATTCAAGACAATATTCGATAATAGAACCAGCATATAAAGACCCACGAGAAAAATATTGAAGCAAGAAAGAAAACTGGAAATCAAATTAATTTAATCTAATTCCATTGAACTTCTTCTTCTTCGTCTACATCTTTTCCCACTTTTATGTGGGGTCGATGTTTTTGGCAAGTGTTCTCCATATGTTCCTGTCCCATACCTCATCACCCAACAAACCTTTAGACCTCAGGTCGTCATTGATGCAATCCATCCACCTACACTTTGGTCTCCCTCTCCTTCTCCTACCCTGTATATCCATTTCCATCACCCTCCTCCCAACATACTGTTCATCCCTCCTAACGACATGACCATACCATCTTAGTCTACTTTCTTGTATCCACTTAACTTGATATGGCCATAAAAGAAAAGAAAACTGCGCAGTACTTTAAGCCATAGTTTAAATCTACTTCTCATAATGTGCTATAAATATTTTCTCTAACTGACCACGAAGTTAATAGGGTGACGAAGAAGTGTGCATTTGTGCACGTACGTCTTATACTATAACTACATTGTGAACGTTAAACTACTACATATCTAACTCAACAGCAACCAATAACAACCGTATATATATATATATATATATATATATATATATATATATATATATATATATATATATATATATATATATATATATATATATATATATATATATATATATAACAGACGACTTAAAATGGTTTAAGAAATAAAATATATAGAAAAAAATATCACCTTTAAATCTAAACATACATACAATAATACGAATAACAGCTTCAGCAGCCACAAACGTAGTTTTAATTGCAGAAAGACTATTCTAGTACACACACGCATGAAGTCCTCCAGACCTCCCCCCCTCAAGCTCCTAGCAATTACCATTAGAACAGTGTAGAAGAGCGTGTTTTACGTCACGGATTCCCTTCTCAACCAAGGGCTAGGACGGTTGCCTTCTTGCGAAGGACTTGTTTTGGCAGATGTCATCGATACCCTGAGTGCATGCCCTTGCCAACCTCAGACCGTGACGGGGCACACGGTCTGAGGTTAGCAAGAGCATGCACTCAGGGTAACGTTTACATCTGCCAAAACAAGTCCTTCGCAAGAAGGCAACCGTCCTAGCCCTTGGTTGAAAAGGGAGTCCGTGACGTAAAACCTAAACAACAAACAAACAACATAGTGTAGAAGAGCGAGGAAGCCCGAGTGAGCCCATGTTAAGCTTGGAAGAGCGCTCTAGCCACAACCAACATGAACTTATGAATCGATACAAGCCAAACAGCCCATTTACTGTGGCCCTTGCATGACACCACCTTATACAGCGCATACCACGCACATACACACACACACACACACACACACACACACACCGACCTCACGACCAACTCGTACAATGCCAATACTCGCGCACATCGACATGAAGGCGCTTTCAAGCGATACTACACCCAGTATATGGAGACGTATAATAATAATAATAATAATAATAATAATAATAATAATAATAATAATAATAATAATAATAATAATAATTATAATAATAATAATAATACCTTCATTCCAGGATGATAATAATAATAATAATAATAATAATAATAATAATAATAATATTAATAATAACAATAATAACACCTTCATTCCACGATAATAATAATAATAATAATAATAATAATAATAATAATAATACCTTCATTCCACAAAGTACACAGTGGGTATTCTTACAATATATATCTAACAAAACAGACATCATGCAAATGTTTTCAGACAATAATCATCACATCAGAGAGGTATATGTAATTCATTCTCTCTCTGAGACAAACATAACCGTTCGTTGCAACCATTATCGTATAACATTTATGCAAAATGGAAAAAAAAAGTCAATGATGATGTGGTCTGCAGACCGCAATCATGATACATACACGTGAGAATTACCCAGCTGACAACTTCGTACACAACTATAGTTATTACTGTACTAAGCTATTGGGAATTTATATCAACAGTATTACGTACAGGGAATTTTCAGTCAGACTATTAATATTTAAGCATACAGGAAGATAGAAAAATATTCCTTTTTATCAGCTGAAGATAAAATTTGTAGTCGCCGTGGCTCAAGCGGTAGTGTCCGCGACTCTGAGGCGTCAGGTCGAAGGTTCGCACCCCGTCACGGTCTGAGGTTAACAAGGGCATGCACTCAAGGTAACGATTACATCTGCCAAAACAAGTCCTTCGCAAGAAGGCAACCGTCCTAGCCCTTGGTAGAAAAGGGAGTCCGTGACGTAAAACCGGAACATCCGTTGAAGATAAATGAACCTCCTTATATTTGAATAAAGCTGACCTGGAGTTGGGTCTCCGACCAACTTCTTGATGAAAATGAAAACCAAAATCAAAATAAAAGTAAAAATTTTATGCTGTATCTTAAGTTATGCTTTACATCAACGCCGAATACTCTTGGATATTCGTTACACATGTCTAATTATCCCTTCACATCTGACAAGTCACAATACTCTCTATCTCTGTTTTTCTTTATGTTTTCTTCGTGCCCAGACTCGATGAGGGCAATTTTTTTTTTTTTGCCCATCCTGGTGTCATAATCTTAAAGAAAAAAAAAAGTGCTGTAGAGAAAGCAACATTCTTATATTAGAATACATAACTTGGGGTTTAATCTGTAACAAGTTTTGATTGGAAACAGAAGAAAAGAAAAAAAGTTTGATCATATTACACAGTAATATGCAAGAGATTAGGGCCCGGTTTCTTAAACAGTTTAAACCTAGGATACCATACACGGGCCCTAATCTCTTGCATATTACTGTGCAATATGCAAGAGATTAGGGCCCGATTTCTTAAACAGTGTAAACTTAGGATACCATATTGTTTTCTAGCTAACTAACAATATGGTATCCTGGGTTTACACTGTTTAAGAAATCGGGCCCTAATCTCTTGCATATTATTGAGTAATATGCAAGAGATTAGGGCCCGATATCTTAAAGCAGTGTAAACCTAGGATACCGTATTGTTAGTTAGCTAGACACAAATGGATTTCCTAAACGCATCTGATGCGATTCTGTGTATGGCTAGGATCCCGTATGGGATCCTAGCCATACACAGAACCGCGTCAGATGCGTTTATGAAATCCATTTGGGTGTGTCTAGCTAACTAACAATATGGTATCCTAGGTTTACACGGTTAAGAAATCGGGCCTTTAGGTTATTTAGTACTCGAAAACAAAGGCTAACAACAGTTTATAACTTCAGACTTTGATATAATGTGCAGACAATTATACGAAACACTCATTTATTCAGTAATCTAAACCCAAAACTACTGAAACAAGAAAAATATCCCAAAAATGATCATTACTTTATCGTAAAATGCACTCCAAAACTACCGCAACAGCAATAACAAAAAAATGCGACACTTGTAATCAGATAGTTCATGATAGCGTTACCTCGCCGACCAAGCCTCCCACAACCGGTTTTGGGAGCCACAAAAGGGCACTGACCATGTACTGGTATGTTATGGCAATGCATATATACGTACAGAGGGTTTTTTCCACTTGCTCTACCGCCAACCAACACCCAAAATATCACAGCGACGGTACTTCTTTTTCGCGATGGTTGTTATGGTGTGGCATCAATGGTGGTATAACAACTATCAAATCTCTCAATATTTTTTTTCTATCACAACCCAGACTATCTTTTCAATTAACATCACCATAATATCTATCTATCTATCTATCTCCACAATATTTATCTATCTATTTATCTCCATAATATCTATCTATCTAAATATCTATCTATCTACCTATCTCCATAATATCTATCTATCTATCTCTATATCTACAACTTAGACGGTACGACACGATTATAATATAAAATACTTTATATACAAAACAATACATCAAAAGACGGTGATAATGTGGTCCGTGTTACAGACAACTAAAACAGGTAACAGAAGGTTTTTTTTTTTTAAAGACATTCAGCGGTCGCCAGCTCGTTTTTTCTCATATAAATAACACTTGGAAGTCATGGCTTTATAATAAATTCGTGGTTATTAAGACTCAAAATATGTAAAAGAGAGTTCACTGACCCATTAATAGAAAAAATATCTTCCATGTCTCTTTATTTGTTTAATCGTGTCATTTCTCCTCCTCCTCCTCCTCCTCCTCCTCCTCCTCCTCCTCCTCCTCCTCCTCCTCCTCCTCCTCCTCCTCCTCCTCCTCCTCCTCCTCCTCCTCCTCCTCCTCCCTCCTCCTCCTCCTCCTCCTCCTCCTCCTCCTCCTCCTCCTCCTCTCTCTCTTCTTCTTCTTCTTCTTCTTCTTCTTCTTCTTCTTCTTCTTCTTCTTCTTCTTCTTCTTCTTCTTCTTCTTCTTCTTCTCTTCTTCTCTTCTTCTTCCTTCTTCTTCTTCTTCTTCTTCTTCTTATTATTATTATTATTATTATTATTATTATTAGAAGCGTCAATTGTTTAAACTTAGTTAAAATACCAAATCAACTAGAAGACAGCGTGTGAAGAAGTATAAAAAAGGAGAGAAAAGAATAAGAAGAATAAGAATAAGAAAATGAAGGTACAATTATACTTCTTCTCTACTTTTATGTAGTTAACGTATTCCCAACACAACTTCCTTTAGAGCTCTGAGGACGTCTACATAAAAAAAAATCTTATTCCGTTGGAGGGGGAGTTAAAACCCTCTTAAAGATATTTCATGTAATTCTAAATTCCTCCTAAAAACAAGTCTTAGGCCTAAACCAGAACACTAGATTCTTTCTATTAATGCTAGTTCCCTCTCACTCTGTTTATGTATAGCTATTCATAGAGAACATTAATAAATAGGCTGTTTTTTTTTTAACATCACAAAGTTTGCCCAATATTATGTCGTCCTGTTTGCAAACGAACGGCATAATCTCCCTCTTCCTAAATGTAGAGCAAGAGTATACTGTCTATCTCTCTCTCTTCCTAAATGCAGAGCAAGAGCATACTGTCGCCCTCTTCCTAAATGCAGAGCAACGGCAAAGATGATCTATCTCTCTTCTTAAATGCAGAGCAACGGTATAGTCTCTCTCTCTCTCTCTCTCTCTCTCTCTCTCTCTCTCTCTCTCTCTCTCTCTCTCTCTCTCTCTCTCTCTCTCTCTCTCTCTCTCTCTCTCTCTCTCTCTCCCCTTTATCGACCAATGCTCAATAACAATAACGACTTCTTCTTCTTAAGGTTACTCTGGTCCTTTGCCAACTGTCGTCAACGGTCTTGTAAGCCTAATTCAATTGCCCTATTGCCAAGATCTCCTGTCCTAATCTCATTCTCTATGTTGTGCCGAAATTGAATAGCGAATAAAAGGAAATGTCTTAACGTTAGCGATGAGGAAAGGCCTCAAAGATGTAATCCTTCACCCAAACGGCGTGGAAATCTTGATAACATTTAAATCATGCTGGCTAGTACAGTGGTAACGCGCTGGCTTCGCATTCATGAGGTCGAAAGATCGGTTCCCGTCCAAGACCGAGAGTTTAAGCTGTTTACTGGCAGGAACTGCTGTGGGTGGACACCACAGTGGGGGGTTGGGGCTTACCCTGGCTGACGAATACCCATTGTATTGAAATGGAAATAAAGTATTATTATTATTATTATTATTACTATCCTTCCTAAAAGAAGAAAATGTTATTGACAATTATCGCCTGTCTTATCAATTAGGTAATAACAATATAAAGATTCAAGAAAAAGTGAAACTATGTTAAACTGGAAAGACCTCGAAGATATAATCCCTCAACCAAATGGAGTGGATATCTTGACAGATATTTCTTCTCTATCCTACAGAAAGGGAGAATATTCTAACGAAAAAGTATTAGGAAGACTGAAGGGAAGATATTGAGAGGAAAGCTCAGGAAAACGATAATGGCGACAGCAGCCAGGGAACTAGAAATGACTACCAATGAAATAAGTCACTTGCACACGATACAGGTGCTTATGGGTCATGGCAGTCAGAGACCCCATATAACCTGAGAAAAAGATTCCGGCAGAAAAGCAGCAGCACAGGAGATTCCAGATTTACTGCGTGTTGTATATACAAAAATAAAAGCAAACAAATTAGTGATTATTATAAAGAAGCTAGTAAGAAACAGTGATCCCATAAGAACATGGGAAAATATACCGACAAAGGGGAATTAGAAGTAAAAGAGGATTGTAAATACACAAAAACTGCAGAATATTCAAAGGATGCTAGTGAGAAAAAGTGACCATATATGAATATACGACAAAGTACCAAGAAATCAAGTAGCAGTACGTAGGAATCCTATAAATATACTGTGCAGTTAAAAACAAAAAATCCTACAGAATATTTCGAATAACGAAAACCACATCACGAGGACTTCCGTTGCTGCGTGCAAATTCCCCCCCCCCCCTTGGCCCCATTCCCGAAATAAATTCCAGGAAACCTGAGCTCCTATCCATCGGAGTAATGTATCACATCACTAATTACTACATCGAGATTAGGTGATTAGTGAACCCTAATGATGATTAAAGTCTTCCTATCCCCATTACCCCCTCGAATAATCTTTTCTTAAACCCCCCCATCCATTTCCCATTCCCAGCCCCCCCCCCTCAATGATGTGGGGAATACCTTTTCATTATGGCAATCTCATAAATATCATATATATATTTAGCCATTTTTTTTTAATCTTTCCTTAGCAGCTTTCATTTACATTATGATGATAAATGACATGATTATGATGCCCGAATTAGTTCATTTATATTTAGAAAGTCTTCTTGGCAGCAGTGCATTTACCAAGAGTGATATTTTTATAATAATAATAACAATAATAATAATAATAATAATAATAATAATAATAATAATAATAATAATAATAAAAAAGTATCAATTATAATTATTTTTATTATTGTTATTATTATAATTATTATTATTATTATTATTAGTAGTAGTAGTAGCAGTAAAAGTAGTAGTAGTACCGTAGTCTACATACTACGCTGGGATTCAAACATGAGACCTGGTGAGCAGAAGTGAGAACTTAATGCAAAAAAACACAAATACAAAACCAGAATTTAAATATTAAAAAAAAAATCAGTAATTTCCAAATTAAAAGTGTCATTCATTTCAAAATTGTTTGAGTATGAACAAAGTTATGAAAGAAAACACGTGCGATATAAGAACCACGAAAAAAAGTTTTTTTAATATTAAATATTTTTTTAATGATAACGACGAAGATAATCTCTGTACTGGAATAGAATACCCCAGTCACAAAAAAAAAAATAATAAAAATTGGGAAGTTAGTAGAAAATTGTGGAATTAACAATAAAATATCCATGAAAACTGCTTTAGGATTTCTTTAAGAATTTTTATTTTTATTTTTGGCAAATTGATTAGGCCTACATCGAAAAATGATATTCATATAGGATAAACATAGCTATTTCATCAAATGAAGGACTCCAGTAACAACAAAAATAGCAAAATTAAATAATACGTTTATTTATTTATTTATTTTATAAGTGTGACACCAGGACGGGGCAAAAAATATAAAATAATACTGCCCTCATCGGGCCTGGGCACGAATAAAACAATGTAAAAAGAAACAGATGGAGAGTGTTGTGACTCGTCAGATGTGAATGGTTAAGAGATTATAAAGAATATCTAAAAATATTCAGTGTTGATGTAGGCAAAGAAGAAGACTGAAGGATAAAAAAAATTGGATACAAAATCATAAATATTCAGGTTGTAAAAAACTTTTAGTTCAAATTGAAAATTCCGATGATAATTATCTAAAGAAAGCGGTTCCATCAAAAGAAGCAATTTAGTAACACAAGCATTTGACAAATTAATACTGAAAAGATGCGGGCAGTATATCAATTATTAAAATCTTGGCTATTTTAAAGTTATTCAAGAGAATTCTATTTAACAAAAGACCAAATAGTGCTTTCAGTGACAGAAAACTTGGCAAAATTAATGATGAAAAGATGAGGTCAAGTTTACAAAAAGAGAAAAAAAATTCCCTCTTCAGAGACATTCTCAAGAATTTTATTTAGCAAAAGAGCAAATGCTCGGCTGGGAAATTACATCGTACCATGAGAGCTTCATGCTTTTATTAACCAATTATGAGGTTAACTCGTTTTCTGAACTGAGGTACGAGTTCCTCTTATACTCGTTCATAGTCGAAGGACCGAGCTTAGATGCAACCCTAAATATTACTGACAAGAACTTGCTATTCTAATGACTCTCTCTCTCTCTCTCTCTCTCTACACACACACACACACACCACACACACACACACACACACACACACACACACACACCACACACACACACACACACACACACACACACACACACACACACACACACACACACACACACACACACACACACACACATATATATATATATTACAAAGCATGAAATCATGAAGCAAACCTAACATCTTTCTATAATAATTTTCATTCACGGAAGATACTTTGCCTTCGATATTTGTAATAAATAAAAAGCAAATAAATAATTAAATAAATATACAAATAAATAAATAAAAAAAAACAAAAATAAAACGATACAAAAGCGCTTAAATTTGATAGTAATGTCAGTGCTGTTTACGGGTGATAAAGTGTGAGTACATCAACCTATTTTTTTTTTTATTATATTTATGCACCAAAGCGTCGACCCATTCTTGTATGACAGTCATTGTTGAACGAGTTCTTGTATTTAATATTATAACATCAAAGCTAAGAGATGGGCATTTCTGCAATCAATGAGGTTTCAATTCGTGAGGATACTGTTCCATCACTGACCTTTTATATCTTTTGCAGTACATAATAAAGGAAGACGAGAGTTCTTCTTCTTCTTCTTCTTCTTCTTCTTCTTATTATTATTATTATTATTATTATTATTATTATTATTATTATTATTATTATTATTATTATTATTATTATAATAATAATAATTATTATTATTATTATTATTATTAACTGGGAGTTATGTATGGACGTATTCATTATTATTACTATTACTATTATCATTATTATTATTATCATCATTACTATTATTATTATTATTATTATTACTCTACAACCTCAATATATTCAAGAGGCACTTACAATGCCCTCTCACGACCTACCCTGTCAGAGGGCCCCATGCCGTGCCCCGCGAGCGATCCAAGCTCTTCCAATCCCTACCACCCCCTCCAACCAAAATTACTATCCACCTGTCCCACCCCAATGATAATAACCCCCCACAATCCACCCCCACGCCTTCAACTCCAACCCCATTTGCCTATCCCTCTCCTACCTTACTAACCCCTCCCCGCCTTCTACTCCAAGGAGAGGAGTCCCTATCCACACAACCAGCCTCCTACCGGTTACAACCACTGGCCCCCATCGAGCCAGAGGACTCCGCCCTCTGAGTCCCACCTACGCACGCGATTTACCACTCGAGAATTCTAGCACCAAACCCTAGAAAACTTGACTCTTGCTGGCTTCCTCAGTATCTTTTAGGTTTCTAAATTATGTTCATATTGTTGTTGTTGTTGTTGGGTTTGGTCTAATCAAATAAATAATTTACCAATCTTGAGTTCTATCACTAACACCTACAGACGTTGAATCATTAACTGGGTTTCTTTAGTATGGTGATGGATCATGTATAGAAAAGTAGCCCCAGGGTGCTCTAGGGTTGTTCATATTTTCTAGGTAGTCACATAGGATCGAGTAAAAATATCGACTCCATGTACATTAAATAATCCCGTAAATTATTAGGTTAGGTTAGGCACCCTAACCATTTTACAAGGTTATTGAATGTATTAGGAGTCGTTTATCTTTACTTGATCCGTCCCTTGCCCTAAACTAAGGAGTCGTTATCTTTACTTGATCCGTTCCTTGCCCTAAATTAAGGAGTCGTTTATCTTTACTTGATCCGTCCCTTGCCCTAAACAAAGGATTAATTATCTTTACTTGATCCGCCCCTTGCCCTACACTAAGGAGTCGTTATCTGTACTTGATCCGTCCCTTGCCCTAAACTAAGAAGTCGTTATCTTTACTTGATCCGTCCCTTGCCCTAAACTAAGAAGTCATCTTTATTTCATCCGCCCCTTGCCCTAAACCAAGGATTCGTTATCTTTACTTGATCCGTCCCTTGCCCTAAACTAAGAAGTCGTTATCTTTACTTGATCCGTCCCTTGCCCTAAACTAAGAAGTCGTTATCTTTACTTGATCCGTCACTTGCCCTAAACTAAGGAGTCGTTATCTTTACTTGATCCGTCCCTTGCCCTAAACTAAGGAGTCGTTATCATTACTTGATCCGTCCCTTGCCCTAAACTAACCTAACAATTTAAGGGGTTATTACATTTATATGGGGTTCTGGAGTTTACTAATGTTTACAATATTTCAACTATCAATTGACTTATAATTCCATATGTACATTCTGCTCATTCCTGTGGGATAAATAAAAAAAATTGTTGCTCAGAAGATGAAAATGATATATTATTTCTTGTTCATAAAAGTAAAAGCATGGATAGATAAAAAAAATAAAAATAACGCAGTAGATAGATAGGAATACATTTTAACCACAGAAATTTGACTACAGTATCACCATTTGGTGGCTTATCTTTCTATATAAAATGGTCCCATTACCCATTGTAAGGGGGATGGCCGAGCCAAAGAACAAATATTAGGCGGTGTTATTTTTTGGAGCAATGATGAATACAAGCTAAGGTTCCGATACGAATAATGGCATCGTACATCAGCTTTAGATACAATATGAGCACTACTACTATTACTACTACTACTACTATTACTACTACTACTACTACTACTACTTCTACTACTACTACTACTACTAATAATAATAATAATATTTAATTTAGCTGGTATTCAATATTCGTATTACTATTGTTAATTTGCTTTGATTTTCCACATATAATAATCAATGCTAATATTGCAGTTATATCATCGTGATACAACTTTCATCCCATTACAGGAAGTTTTCATTACTTTTGGATACTCATGTATGTATGTATGTATGTATGTATGTATGTATGTATGTATGTATGTATGTATGCATGTATGCATGTATGTATGTATGTATGTATGTATGTATGTATGTATGTATGCATGCATGCATGTATGTATGTATGTATGCATGTATGTATGTATGCATGTATGTGTGTATGTATGTATGTATGTATGAATGTAGGTAAACATAAATGTATGTAATGTATTTATTAACGTAAATATGGATTCACATTACACATGGCCTTAATTACATTACAATCTACATTTAATTACAGAAAATATATTTAAGACTAAGAAACCAAACAGTTAGGATAGAAAGAGATACATATTCAGATATTAAGTATAAAAAGACTAGAAAATGAGGAACACCAAAACAGACACACGTAAAAGAGCTGAACTTCGTCCAATCAATATGACTTTCCCAGAAAACAGACATATACGCAGCTCTGTACACATTTCATGTGACAATACTACCTTGTCTTATATATGCATTTATGTCAATAATAATTCTAGACTTGGGAATAACTACTATGATAAAGGTAATTGTTCGCCAAATGATAAATTTATTGCTTTTCGTGGTGGAAATAATGCCATGGAGAGAGGTGTATATTAAAGCAACATTAATAATTAAGAGCAGTGCATGTTTGCATACATTCAGAATTCTGCCTGCAACTGTATCGGAAGGCATGCACGCACGCAAGCAAATAAACACAAATGAGTAACTGTGTGCGATATATATATATATATATATATATATATATATATATATATATATATATATATATATATATGCATTCATATTTTCCTTACAACCCTACATTATCTTTTAATTACATCCTAATGTGCATATGTAAATATGTATGTAAGCATGTATGTACGTATGTATGTATGAATGAATGCATACAGTTATCTAATAGTACGAATAACGTAAATTTACTTAATATTTTTTCCTACTACTAATTCTTTTTCATAATACATAAATATGCATTGCCTTCTCAACATGTATTCGAGGAAGTCTATTAAATTACCCGTAGGCCTAACTGAATAAATTCCAAATATATAAACTAAAGTTATATAATAGCACAAAAGGTGTAATAGAATATAAACATCAATGAAGTGTTGGAGAGCATCGTTAAAGATATCCATAACACTTCCCATTAACTTCGTGAAATTTAAGCTGACCTAAAGTGTTGAAGAGTATCGTTAAAATCATCCATAAAACTTCCATTAACTTCGTTAAATTTCATCTGACCTAAAGTGTTGAAGAGCATCGTTAAAGATATCCATAACACTTCCATTAACTTCGTTAAATTTCATCTGACCTAATGTGTTGAAGAGCATCGTTAAAGATATCCATAACACTTCCATTAACTTCGTTAAATTTCATCTGACCTAATGTGTTGAAGAGCATCGTTAAAGATATCCATAACACTTCCATTAACTTCGTTAAATTTCATCTGACCTAATGTGTTGAAGAGCATCGTTAAAGATATCCATAACACTTCCATTAACTTCGTTATATTTCATCTGACCTAAAGTGTTGAAGAGCATCGTTAAAGATATCCATAACACTTCCATTAACTTCGTTATATTTCATCTGACCTAAAGTGTTGAAGAGCATCGTTAAAGATATCCATAACACTTCCATTAACTTCGTTAAATTTCATCTGACCTAATGTGTTGAAGAGCATCGTTAAAGATATCCATAACACTTCCATTAACTTCGTTAAATTTCATCTGACCTATTAATAAACTTCATTTATCCCAGTAATGTGATTGACTCCTCCGGCACTACAGCACCTCAACATCTAAAAGGACAATAACCCAATAACGAATCCATTATTATAAGCTAACCCCATTCTAACCCTTCTTTGAATTCTTCCAACCCTCTCCACACGACCTTCCTCTAGACGAGGCTGCATTACAGACTCTGTATTCGGCTAATACAACTTCCGTCAACAAGACACTTGTGTTTGATCACTTCAACGTGGGCTTCAGTACAAACACTTCATCATTTACGAAATCGGACAAACATTATTCGATATTCGTCTCGTAGACTTAAAAAATACCAAAGCTTCGGTCAACAATTCGGACAAAACATTACATCATCCAAACACATTGTCATCATGAATAAAAATCCAAAGTTGATGTTTTTAACCGTAAGGCGAAGCACGTCCTGTGTATGTCTGACAGGGCTTACCAATATGTCTAGCTTCGCTTTACAATGTTTTGATGGTATTTGTCCAGACATCAAAGTAAATAGCTAATTTAGAAAGAATGTTAGGTCTGTAGGACGACATTTTTTGGGGGGGTTATGTTTCCAACTCCAATCATATTCATTTTCAGAAGAGGGAGAATTTGATAGAGTAATGCAAAAAATAAATTCCTTCACTGCATGTACACATACGCATGACATGTAATTCCAGACGGTAAACATATCGATTTAAAGGGGGGTTTACACGGTCAAACGGTTCGTCGAACGCGGTTCGACAGAGAAGTGTTTGAAGTGATGTTCGAACGTGTGAACAGGGTATTTGGTTGTCGAACATGTTTCGTGTTCGACAACCAAATACCCCGTTCACACGTTTGAACATCACTTCAAACACTTGTCTGTCAATCCGCGTTCGACGAACCGTTTGACCGTGTAAACCCCCCTTAAGCTATATTATGAATAAAATGGGAAGCAGCGAGGGGACTGGGTTTCCTCTCCTATGTTTTGTTAACCCTTTAGCCACTCCCCTTGGAAGGGGGAATGTGTCTTTTGTAAATAGACACAGATGAAAGGAAAAGATGTGGCAGATACAGAAAATATAATAGTGAAATCAAGTGTTTTCAGACATTAGCCTAATAGGGAACACGTGCATGGAAGATTCCCAGTTGAATAATGGAACATTTAGTCTTACTCATAAGTAATAATAATAATAATAATAATAATAATAATAATAATAATAATAATAAGTGTTAAAAGAACGATATATTTAGTTCTTTTAACTACTAGAAAATAAAATAAAAAACGTCAAACAAAAGCACATCGTTATAATAATTATCGAGAATACACACCCGTGTCTGAAAAAGGGAAAATTAATAATAAACTATGATTAAAAAAAATAATAAATATATACTACTCTTACTGACCTGACTTGTGAATCGTCATAATCAAGGTTAATGAATACATCATGATTATCTATTATTCCAGGTCAGACATACATGACCCTATTGAGTAATTATCGTCTGGTATAAATGAACGATATAACACTATCATGATCAACATTATTACTGCATGCAGCAATATAATTGTAGAACAGTAGACAAAATGTATATAGAAATATGGGAATCTCGACGATTTGGGGGTTAAAAGGCTAGTGACAAACAGTGTTAATTCTGAAAGCGAGCTTCAGATAACAAGCCTGTTCGTTTTTACGTCACGGACTCCCTTTTCTACTAAGGGCTAGGACGGTTGCCTTCTTGCGAAGGACTTTTTTGGCAGATGTAAACGTTACTCTGAGTGCATGCCCTTGCTAACCTCAAACCGTGACGGGCCGCGAACCCTCGACCTGACGCCTCAAAGTCGCGGACGCTACCGCTTGAGCCTATGCCTATTTAAACTTCAGGCTTAACTTTAAATCATAAAACGAAGCCCATGGGCGAAAAAGCTCCCACGACCTAGTAATGTGGGTAACACAGTGTAATTTATATATAATAGTTCTCCTGACACGTAAAATCCGGTCTCATATAAATCTATTTTATAGATCTCTCCTTGTCCATAATTCTTAGCGTGTATTTAGGAAGGGCAAAGTATGTATTCTAAGGACGCGAAGATATTTTATTCTTCTCATTTTTCTTTACATTTTTGAATAGTCTGGTATGGTACATTGTAGTACAAAATAATATTAGAGAACGCATGTCTTTAGATGGTAATAAAAATATGATAATAATGACCTCATGAAGGATTGGGACCAGCCTTTTATCAGCGGTTAGGTTGGGTTAGATATCGAGATTGGTCTTTATCAACAGCGATCAACTAAAGATTACGGACCTCAACTTTACCCCAACTGAAGAATTAGGACCAATATACATATTTAAGGTCCCAATTCTTCGAATGCTCCGAAAATAAAGTTATGTAAACTGGTAAACTGAACTGTACGACTAAGGCCCGATTTCTTAAACAGTGTAAACCTAGGATACCATATTGTTAGTTAGCTAGACACACAAATGGATTTCATAAACACATCTGACGCGGTTCTATGTATGGCTAGGATCCCGTACGGAATCCTAGGCCCGATTTCTTAAACAGTGTAAACCTAGGATACCACATTGTTAGTTAGCTAGACACACAAATGGATTTCATAAACGCATCTAACGCGGTTCTGTTTATGGCTAGGATCCTGTACGAGATCCTAGTCATACATAGAACCACGTCAGATGCGTTTATGAAATCCATTTGTGTGTGTCTGGTTAACTAACAATATGGTATCCTAGGTTTACACTGTTTAAGAAATCAGGAATAAGGTACACTAAAATAAGTCAGATCAGAAAGTATTAAACAAGATAAACACTTGGATAAAATCTGATTGATGGACAAAAATTACTACCTTCTGACTGCTGGAGGCAACACAAACAAATCACCCACAAATACACCCCTCCCTCCTTTCCCTTGTTATTCTCTCTAGGCATCCTCACATGAACAACAACACTTAAACACAGTCTACGGCAAAGTCTGCAATATGAAACTACTGAGAACCAAAAAAAGGAATTTTGAGACGGCCTAAACAAAGAGACAATGTTCAACAAAATTTACTTATATTTCAGCTGTATGACATAAAACAACACCAAATACTCAAAAGCCTACTTGTATTAATCTGGTATGAAATTAAAAAACTACACCCCAAACATTTCTCCCAAAACATCTCAGTATACAAAGCAAACGTACTTAATTACATAGGCCTCAGTAACTTCCAAAGGGAGATGTTTTAGTCTAAATGGAAAATTAATACATTTTAAAATTAGTCGTACATGTACATACTATGAACAATTGCAATATTATGAATAAAACATCTTCTATTGCATTAAAGACATGCCCTAAGTTTAAAGGAGAGCCTGAGAGTGCAAAATTCCCAGAGTGCTTTTTTTCCCACGTTTTTTGTCACTATTAATCCCAATCATGGGGATGGACAAAGGTTGTAGCTGGTGAATTAAGGCTGGATGCCCGTCCTACCGCCTCGCAATGAGCTTGAGTACGGGTCTGTCACCCGAGTCTAGTATTGGAACCACTAGGCTACCGCGGTGGATTCCTGCGCAATGCTCCTATTTCTACAAGAATTCTATAGCTATTCGAAAACGCGATTTCAGTAATAAACAGTAGGCTAATTAACACTAGTAGGCCTAAGAGGCAAACATTAGATTATATGACTACGAGAAAACTAAATATTTCCCTGGCAATTCCATAATGCAACAAGATTAATATTTATCACTACTGATACAAAAAAAATTCTTTTAAAAGCAAATTATACCCAAAAATCTATAAGTAAATCACATGAGCAATGAAATTCTAAAATTAAAATAAATTCTATTTCTATACACAACCCAAAATCCCCTCATAAAGAGGGTGGTTCAATAATAGAAAAAACAGACTTTTTGCTAGGAAAATACAAATGAAGGGACTCCCGACCACTTGCTCCACCCCATTTAGTCGACTTTAACGAAACAGGAACACGGGGAAGCATTCTTGCTCCCCCAGGGGTTGAAGAATATTAGATAACCATATTTCACTTTTAAGCATCCAAAGAGGACTTCAACAGCACCGTTCTAGCCCTTAGTAAAAAAAAAAAAAAAAAAAAAGGGAGTCCGTGACGTAAAACCGATAAATCAGACTAGATGATGCATTTTCAAATAACTAAGCCTAGAGTAGTTGACCATGGCCTAGCTAAACAGCCGATAAACCATGCTTCGGGTCTTTGAGGACTTGCACAAATCTCTCCAGTCTCTTTAGATTGTTAATTTCGTCTAAAGCTATTACACAATTTTTTTTTTCAAGGAAACTGCAAATCTGAAGCAAATTCGTAATTATAAATCGGTATAGTTATGATATAAGAGTTAAAATAGTTCCTCAAATACATAACATTAGATCTATTGTTACGTTTTACGTGTCGCTAGCCATCCCCATTATGGGGGTAGATATAGACTGGCGTTGGAGAATTAAGGTTGAATGCCCTTCCTAACCCCCCGAGGAGGGCTCGATCACGGATCTGTCGCCTCCCGAAGCGAGTATTCTAACCACTCCGCTACCGCGGTCCCCAAATACATTACAACAGATGCTGACGATTATTATTCATGACAACCTTGAAAGGCTTTCCAAAAAAAAAATAATAATAAAAATGGCGAACGGGGTCAAAATGTAAACGAAATTACGGTGGGTCACTCTTAAGAAATCGTTTCAACAAGATTAAAAGAACGATAAATTACTCTTTACATACATGACCTGAACAAGTTTCGCGGGTGGAGGCTGTACAATCGGGTGACCAAATCTATTTTTAGCGAGTTTTTAGTCTTTGAAGTTAATGACGAAAGAGATAAAAAAAAAATAATTTATTTCTTACCGAATATATATGAGAATGATGATTCAAAAGGTTACAAAATAAGTGTTACAACAAATCAAAAGGAAAGTGATATCTTAATATTAATATATAAAACGTTAATTGAGGAATTAAAAAAATAAATCATCGCTCAAGTGCAAAGATGCTTTCAAACAGGTTACTAATACAGAATACGATACCAAAATCTAAAAATAAAAATAAAATTATAATAAATATATTATAATATACAATCGTCTGTGTTCACACGAATACAGTAATAAGAACTGTATAAAAATAATCGCGGTAAAAGCTATTACAACAAAATATAACCACAAGAAATGGAACACGGATTGGCTATTTCTTCTTCTATATTTCTCGATTTAACACAATCGCATTAAGTCTACGATGATGGGAGGGGGGATGAAGGTACATAGCCCATAAGTCATAATATGTCTTAAAGAGAATTCTCGTAATAATTACGCGACATTTAATCAGATACAGTTCACTCCTGCAATATATATATATATATATATATATATATATATATATATATATATATATATATATATATATATATATATATATATATATATATATATATATAATTTAGGTAAACTCAAAAGAAATGTTACGTATGTGGGAGGTGGGCTAAATACTTCCTCCGTGTTCCCCCGCGTGTCCTAAGAGTCGACTAAATGGGGCAGAGCGAGGGGACTGTAAATCTCCTCTGTATTTTCTCTTTCTAAAGAGTCAGAGTCTTTTGCTTTGACTAAGCCACCCCCCTTACAATGGGAAACTGGTTATGTATATAAAAAACTGTAAACAAGAAAACAGCCATATAGAAAAAGGCAGACTTTAATTATGAACATCTAGCCTATATATATATATATATATATATATATATATATATATATATATATATATATATATATATATATATATATATATATATATATATATATATATATATATATATATATATATATATATATGAGCTATTTTTTCCCTTATAAGGGAAGTGGCTGAGCCAAGGCAAAAATGCTTTGACTCTTTTGGAAGAGAAAAATACAGAAGAGGAGATTTCTTATCCCCATGCTCCACCCCATTTTGTCGACTCTTGCGACACGCAGGGGAACACGGAGGAAGTATTCTAGCTCCCCCTTCCTGAGGGGGAATGACCAACATAACGTTATAAAACTCAACAGTGAACAAGGCAAACAAACACGACACGAATCTGTAACAAGAAAAATATTATTCTTGACAGAAATTGTAAGCCGAAGTACAATTCCCCGACGAGAGCTTCTTTCTACATAATATATCGCCGAAACTTTCGGTAAAAGGTCAAGGTTGTCCTTTGACTATGAATCTGCAGTGCTATTTGGTCCAACTTCGCATTTTTATATCCAAACTACGTTCTCTCTCTCTCTCTCTTATTTATTTATCTATCCCTCACCTTAGAGAGAGGCAATTCATAGTATCTGAATTCCAGATCAAAACTTAGCACGAGGGTCTGCCCCTCTCTTTTTTTTTCTCTTACTTTATTTAATTTTCGTGCTTTTCCCTCCAATTCCCTTATATCATTAATCCCCTCCCCTTTTTTCTCCTAAAAAAAAAAAAAAAAAACTGAGAGAAAACCCTCTAACATTCTCTCTCTCTGAGAAAAAAAAAACCGACCTCCAACAATCTGTTTCTATGAGGAAAAACCCTCCAACATTCTCTCCGTCTCCTTAAAGAAAAAGCACCAACATTCTCTCTCGCTTTCCCTCTCTCATACCTTAGTGAGAAAATTTCAAATCTCTCTCTCTCTCTCTCTCTCTCTCTCTCTCTCTCTCTCCTTTTCCCTAGGCTCAAGTCCAATTTCTTTTCAGAATCTGAAGTGACATAGAGTAGAACTCGAGTGCAATCCAAACCTAAACAGAATTCTACTTGAGTTAGGCCTACAAATTCATTTTTTCATTTACCATTATTATTATTATTATTATTATTATTATTATTATTATTATTATTATTATTATTATTATTATACGTTACAAATTAATATCTGTTAAAGCTAAAAAAAAAAATACGACAATTAAATGAAATTTTTCTGAATAATGCCTTCACGGCATTGTTAGTTTTCGATGAAGCTGACCTTTGACCCTTCATTTATTAATTCAGTTTAAAAGATTAACAATAAAAACCTACGTTATAAAACTGATAATAGCATCAGCGTACAGGAATTCCATCAAAGCTATCCGAGATGTAATAACTAAAACGAATATAAAAGCATAACTAACTATAAACAAAACATGGAATGTAAATTATTTGCAAAAAAAAAAAAATGCTTTTAGTCTTAAAATATTGCGCTCTCTCTCTCTCTCTCTCTCTCTCTCTCTCTCTCTCTCTCTCTCTCTAACTCTATCTCTCTCTACGAGGAAAAATAGAAACGGAAAACCATTTTGCTTGGGAGTCTTGTAATATAGTCAACCTCAGTTGCCTCTCAAGAGGATTAGATAATTTGACTCGTATTTCCTATCGACGTACGCACACACACACATCTAACACGATGTCCAGAAAATTTAGCTCGATTTGGCCTATATAAATATTTATGAAAAAAATATACAAAATAAAAAATCATACAAAATTTATAACTAATTTTTTTAATAAAAAAAATCATTAAAAAAATTATAAAAATATAGTTACCATAGCCTAATTAGTTCATACTTGCGCATAAGCCATACAACCTATTCTTTATTTCCAATAATACTTAAAGCCTATAACTTTATTCATTAGGCTTATTGCGAGCGGGTTTAAAAAAAATCGACCCAAACGGTGTTTGTTTTTAATTATGAACTACTTTGACTTGGCTAATTGCTTTTAAAAGAAAAGAAAAAAATCATATAACGAAATATGGGTAATTTAATAAGTTACAATAATCATATTATATTCATATACATATGTATACGAATTCTGCGTAATATTAGCTTCAATCTGGAGGGCCAATTTTTTTTTCACATCAAAACTCGAGTTCTTGAGATACTGTTCCATCACTGGTCGCAAAATCACAGCAAGTTTTGTTTGGGTTATTTGCCGTTTTGCGTCACTGTTAATTTCCATTCAAAAGAGGTTGATGTTGAAAGGGTGGAGCTGGGGAATCCAGTCTGGATACACCACAAAATCTGTGTGATCACTGGATGAATTATTGTTCTTCACATAGGCCTACTCGAACTTTGATATGGGTAAATAAATCTCCATTTAAAGACCTTATGTTAATAAGCAAATAAAATATCAAATAAAGACGTGACTTCCAAACATCTACAGATTTACTTAAAATATACCGAAACTAATTTCGAAAAAATAACTACATCGAACAGGCCTCTACCAACGCTCAAAACGTTTAGGCCTATTAATCATTCGATTTCAACTGTGATTATCAACCTGTGTAAAACTATGATACTTTAGTTAGAATTTGCTTCACGGATTTCAACGCTAATTCAATCAGTGTGAGATACTAATTAGCTAACATTATTAACAGGGATTAGGCTTTATCGCCGAGCTGCTTGACGCCATATATATAAAGACCAGCTTAGGACAGGGTTAATATGCCATCTAACAATGTCCAGAACATTTCGCTCGATAAGGCCTATATAAAAATTTATGAAAAAATATAATAAACTTTAAGAAATCATATAAAATGTTTAAAAAATATCTTTTTTTTTTATAAAAAAAACAAAATCCTTAAAAAATATACATATATTGTTACTAACTGTTACGAAATTTGAAGGAAATTTCTGGATACCATTTGTTTTACCGTTAATGTAAGGCCGATTTCGCACCAAAGTGGCACGTCGCAAGTGGCATGCCACGTAGCACGCCAGTTGAAAACGAACATCCGGAAATATATGAAACCTCTCATACAGAAGTGGCGTAAGACATGTGACATGTCACGACACTTCTGTGTGAAAGGTATCATATATATCCGTATGTTCGTTTTCAGGTGGCGTGCCATGTGGCATGCCACGTGCGACGTGCCACTTAGGTGTAAAAGCGGCCTTAAATGAAAAGCCATGCCATACAGTATAAATGGAGAGTTGGTGTCAAATAGGATAACAGGTTGCAAAGTAACCTTACAACCAGTTATGCATTGAGCTATTTTTGTCGTTCAGGATCAAAATGAAGACATCAAAGAAGGAGAAACAACTAATAAAAGGAAGATGAGAAAAGAGAAAAGGAGATGGCGAAGATGAAAAGAGGAAGAGCAGAAGGAAGAGGAAGAGAAGAAGGAAGAGAAAGTAGCAGACAGAAAAAAGAAATATGAAGAAAAATAAATTCAGGGAAAATAAAGAAAAAGAGACAAAAACGAAGGATTTGAAAGAAAAGAAGAAAAAGATCAAACTTAGTTGTGACATTTTCTTTCAGTTGATAGCCTATACACTGATATAAAGGCCCGATTTCTTAAACAGTGTAAACCTAGGATACCATATTGTTAGTTAGCTAAACACACATAAATGGATTTCCTAAACGCATCTGACGCGGTTCTTTGTATGGCTAGGATCCCTTGCGGGATCCTAGCCATACACAGAACAGTGTCTGATGCGTTTATGAAATCCATTTGTGTGTCTAGCTAACTAACAATATGGTATCCTAGGTTTACACTGTAAGTAATCGGGCCTAGGATCCCATACGGGATCCTAGCCATACACAGATCCGCGTCAGATGCGTTTATGAAATCCATTTGTGTGTGTCTAGCTAACTAACAATAAGGTATCGGCTTACACTGTTTAAGAAATCGGGCCAAAGTGTTATCTTATGAATGACAGTTTAAAACTCCCAAGAACCAGACTATAGACGAAACTAATAATAATAATAATAATAATAATAATAATAATAATAATAATTGAGTATGAGTCTACATATGAAAAATTGCGTATGTGCATACGTACGCGATTGCGCCTGGGTGAATACACTAGCAGGCAAATATTTGGAAATAACTATGAAATCATAAATGCTTTGCTAATAACCACATGCGCATGGCGGTAGAGCATGTACAAAGATCTTTTTTTTTCACAATTAAATAACACTAGAAATTTTTCACCAAATAACTGGCGATCGTAGCTTCGACAAGGGAAATATTATATGAATTTCTTTATCATTTAAATAAATTCAGTAACCACTTAAAAAAAAAGTTTAGATTAGAGTTTAATTCTTGACTAATGGAATTAACGTTCATAAACTCTTATAAGTAACTGATACTAGTATTAGGAAATCATTATTTAAATGGTTTTTGCAGCGATTTAAAAATCTTGTTTTACAATCTGATCTTGAGGTGGATTGTATATATATATATATATATATATATATATATATATATATATATATATATATATATATATATATATATATATATATACACGAGAGAGAGAGAGAGAGAGAGAGAGAGAGAGAGAGAGAGAGAGAGAGAGAGAGAGAGAGAGAGAGAGAGAGAGAGAGAGAGAGAGAGAGAGAGAGAGAGAGAGAGAGAGAGAGAGAGAGAGAGAGAGACAAATCTAAATGTTGAAGATTAAATATATTGTATGATAAAGTACTAGGGTGATGTTAATATCCAATTTCTGGGAACCATAATAAAAAGTACATTAGTCAAAATCGTTTCTGACAAAACTATATGTCACATAATGAAATACTCAAATTGAATTATAGATTATTACGGTCTTGATTCCCCCCACCTCCAACCAGTACCATGCCCTACTGGGGCTATTCCTGACGCTTATTATTACTATTATAATTATTCTAAAATATATCCAAACTTTTACCAGCTACGGTTGGGATTTGAACCTGGTAACTGTAGCACACGAGTCCACAGTTTAATACATAGGTCCTATAAGCTAAGAACTCCTTTTATAAAGGTACCAAGTTCGAATCCCGACGGTAGAAGATAAATATTTTGATATATAAATAAGTAATTGCATAGTATTGGTCAAACAATTATTATTATTATCATTATTATTATTCATAATTAGGACGCGCATTGCTGGTCTATCCAGCCTATAAGCCTATCCCTGAAGAGATGTTTCTATACTGACCATACACAGCTCAAAGCGGTGTATGGTCAAAGAGAGGCAGAGCTTACACATGACGGACGCAATAATTATAGCTTTGTGTCCGTTATTAAGCTAAACCGTGGAGGGCTTACCAGAGAGAATTTTGTTCTTTTTTGGTCATCTATACGGTATTAACAGAAGCTACAGAACCTATGTAATGTGTGAGAGAGAGAGAGAGAGAGAGAGAGAGAGAGAGAGAGAGAGAGAGAGAGAGAGAGGAGAGAGAGAGAGAGAGGAGAGAGAGAGAGAGGAGAGGAGAGAGAGAGAGAGAGCCGTAAAACTCAATTATTCTAAGGATATACACTAGGGTGAACATCTTAATCGCAAAATATAAATTTAGACTCATAATTAACCCGTCACTGAATCTTCACCGAAGCGCTGATTGCTCGTTGTCTGTGTTATGTATTTTCTTTATGGGAGAGGACACAGACAATTTGGCGTTGGGGGAATAAGACTGGATACCCTTCCTAACGCCAGGCGGCGGACTCAGTCGCGGGTCTTTCACAGAGTCGAGATGGATATCGTTTAATACTGCTCCCGAGATCAGCAAGCATGGGGGCGTATTCCCCGTAAACCTACTAAAGCACAGATGGAAGTTCTGGGAAGAGATCTATCAGCTTTGCGACAGTGGAAAAGCACAGCGTTATCCAGCATAATAGTCACACTACAAAGGTATTATCACATAGCTGAGTCCAATTCAGAACTCAATACATTAATTAATTTATTTATTTACTTGTGTTTTGTATATACAATCACCAGCAATCGCAAAAAAAAAAAAGTTGACAAGGGAATATAGACTTGTGGAAAAAAAATTATTTTGGTGTGTGTATGTGTGAGAGAGAGAGAGAGAGAGAGAGAGAGAGAGAGAGAGAGAGAGAGAGAGAGAGAGAGAGAGAGAGAGAGAGAGAGAGAGAGAGAGAGAGAGAGAGAGAGAGAGAGAGAGAGAGCGTTAACTAATACAAGGTATACAGATAATAAAAAAATATAATTTCTACCTCAAGCCGTATTAGGATTTAATGCACCAACACGCGAACAGGAGAGAATAAATAAATATTATCACACGAGTATAATCAGGATGAGAAGAATATTATTACTGAAATAGTTACGGGAATGGCAACTGAGGGAGAGCTTTATATATATATATATATATATATATATATATATATATATATATATATATATATATATATATATATATATATATATATATATATATATATTTTATTAAGGTGAAATTAATAACAGCAATGTTCAGTCATTTAAGAACTAAAGAAAAACTATTTTACACAAAGTAAATTAGGAACATCACAAAAGTTCAGAATGCCAAACACACACACAAACACAAGAACATTGATATTAAACATGCAATATGGCGGTCATGCTGGTGGGGTACGCGCATGCGCAAAGTTCAGCAAAGTTGCCATCGCCAGATGTGGACATCCGAGAACCCAATCGGCAATTAACTCCTTATACACCATCTTACTGTAGAATAAACGCCAACTTTACAAAACTCGTCAAACCTTATAAGAATGAAATTTGAATTTCAGATAGATGTAGGCCTATATGAAATTACTTAATGTTATAATACATGCAAAGTAGATAGTTTGACATAAAATATTTTTTTCAGTAACTTTATTTGGGGAATTCTCTCTCTCTCTCTCTCTCTCTCTCTCTCTCTCTCTCTCTCTCTCTCTCTCTCTCTGCATAATTACATGTAAACCAAATCAGCTGAGAATCGAGAATGCGATAGCCTTGACAAAGTGAGTACATCACATCATCAAGTGCCAGAAACAGCGGTAAAAAAAAAAAAAAGGCTACCTTACGAAAATCTACATGTTGAGAAATGGGAACATTTGTTGTCCTGATATTTTCTAATAATCGGGTTCGACTTCACTAATTAGTGTGCTAGATATCTCTTCGCTTAAAACCCTTCAGAGGGATAAGATGCAGAACGTAGGGTCACATGTTAAGTCCATATACTAACCAGCCATTCGATTTGCGGACTTGAAACTCTGCAAAGTATCTTTTCAAACTAAGGAAAAATAAGGGCAATAATACCTTTTAAGAAGGTGTTCCAAAAACTGAAATGATTTAAAGAGAATATTTATACTTTCTGGCCACTTTACGTCCACGCGTGTGTGTGCTGACCATACGACAACTGACATTAAATTTCCTGGTAAAGAGATCAAACGCATGGCAGCATCACGAGTGAGGGAGGAAGCACTTTGGGGGTTCCTTCATCTTCGCATCTTTCTGTGACCTTCAATTTTCATTTCTCGTGCATGGTGATTTCCCATCCAACGCTTCAATGCAAAAGTTTAAGACGCAGAAATAGGGCCACCCACGAATCCATCCAACTTGATATGGCATGGAAGGATGTACCAATAACGCGGAATAATAAAAAATAAGGAATACTTTAAAATAATAAGATATCCGTACCCCCAAAAATCTAAAGTATTTTGGATGCAAAGAAGGTATGTCATACGATATACAAACTGCTTTCTTCGCTGATTTTCATATCGATGTATACAAAATGCAAACAAAAGTTGTTGTTGTTGTTGTTTGTCGTTTTATGTGTCATAATTCCCACTGGATTGGGGGTGGATACTGGTTGGAGCTGGGGAATTAAGGCTGGATGCCCTCCTAAAGCTTAGCGGTTGGCAAGAACATGGGTTTAAGGAAACGAGATAAATAAATAAATAAATAATAATAATAATAATTAAAAAACGCCGCAACCTCGGTCTCAGAAAATGGATTTTAAACTATATTTTTTGCATTCGAAAGTTTAGGACTAACTGGTGCCGGTGACAAACATGGCCGATGACGAGTTTAACGATGACTACAATTATTCTGAAAACGAGAGAGAGAGAGAGAGAGAGAGAGAGAGAGAGAGAGGAGAGAGAGAGAGAGAGAGAGAGAGAGAAGCTGTATATCCAAAATCTTTTCTTTTAATAGCCTATCAATCACTGTCATAGGCCAATACAGTACAAAATATTAACTTTATCATATAGCGTAAATCATCATCAAATCTTTCGAATTCTCCCGCCAGGGGTCGCCACAGCGGCTCAATCGCCCTATTCCCTTCATGTCCTCCGTTTCCACATCCATAAACCTCCTACTGATATAGAGTAAATATTAATAAATATTCTTCGACAAAACAGGATATATCAAGCACATAGACAGTAAAACATATTCGTCCATATTAACCGGCAACTGACTCTGGTGTTTTCAGATATAGGCCTCTAGAATTTAAAGAAAGTTTTGGCTCACTGTGACTAAAATAGGAGTGCATAGGCCTATCAATCTTGATTATAAAGTATTCTAGCTATGACAAATTCACCATTACACGACATATTATATTAACAATAGGCATATATCTCAGTGCCACTGAAATGCCTTTTCCACCGAAAAACTTTTGAGGGAGTTATTAATAGGGGTACGAAAGTAAACATTTACCTAAACTACTTTCAGAAAAAAAAGGGCTAGTTTTCATTCTACTACCAGAGATAACAACATTATGGAAATCATATTCTTAATGAAAAGTTATCTGGAATACAGATAAGCGCAGGTCACAAACACGCAAATAGGTGCACGCAAGCCGGTCCATTATATGTCAAATATAATTCACTCTAAGGAATAATAATAATAATAATAATAATAATAATAATAATAATAATAATAATAATAATAATAATAATAAACGATAAAGAACACTTTCGATCAAAATCAATCCATAAAAAAAATAAAATTATTAAATTGTGACACCAGGATGGGCCAAAAAATAAAATAAAATAAAACTGCCCTTATCGGGCCTGGACACGAAACCCCCCCCCCCATAAATTAAAGAGAAACAGATGGAGTGTGTAGTGACTTGTCAGATGTGAAGGGATAATAAGATACGTGTAACGAATATACAAGAATATTGGGTGATGATGTAGGCTTAAAAATATTAATGAAAATAAATAATTAATTTTCTACCATCTTAGCAAGTAAAATATGACCTTTTTCAAATTTTGGAGCCCAGAAAAAAAAAAAGGCGAGACCGGAATAAAAGCATTCTAGGCCTATGTACCATTGTGCTGGATACATAGAAAATCGAATATAGGATACATGGCAATATGAGAGACCGAAGATATATCAAATGATTAGAATAAATAACAAAACATACAATACAAAAATTATAATACATTTCAAAAGGTTTTTGCTGAAATTTATGAATACGGCATTTTTTTTTTCAGAATGACATATGAATAAAAACAATAAGAGCCAAATACGATGTTAGAGAGAGAGGAGAGAGAGAGAGAGAGAGAGAGAGAGAGAGAGAGAGAGAGAGGAGAGAGAGAGAGAACAACCTCTGTTGAAAAAGGAAAAAAATAGAATCTATATTTCCCGAACCAAAAATAAGGAAAACATTAAAGGAAATAAACAAGACAAAATAAATGGACATCTACATACGTACAATCTTGGCCTGATCACTGGAGAAAAAAAAAAAAAGCGACGATTTCTCCCCCCCAAAAAAAAAATATCTGAAGAAGGCAAGATGAGAACTGTTAGGACAGCCTAGTTATACATTCTGTAAAAGGGAACTTCAGTATAAACATTATTATAACATTTTAAAAAACATTTTGAGAATGAGCAGAGAGAGGTTATTTGGGACTTTCATTTTTCTGGATATTTGCAAAGGTATTACAATTTTCTTTTAATATCCAGTAAAATGTTTATAAAAATGTGAACAAATTTGGTTAATTTCACACCATATAAGGAAAAACCTTCAAAAGTTTATAAGGTTAGGTTTGGTTTAAAATTTGGTTATTAATTGAAATTGTTAAATTATTGCATTTTATAACAGTTTTAGAAGATTTTCCCAAAGTTTTGAATTATTATTATTTTTAGAACTGAGGGTGTGTAAGTAAGCATTTACCGTAAATTTAAACATTTTTTTTAACACAGTCCTTACTCTTCTCTTGATGAAATAAATATATTATATTTCCACTTCCAACTGTTTTAATATAACTATTACAATAATTAATCATATAACTGAATGTACATAGTTTGTCCTCATTAAGGAGTAAATTATTGCATATTCAGTGCCACGAAGGGCCATTTACCATGTATAGTTTATTTATTTATTTGTTTCACGTCTATATTCCTTGTTACTTTATTATTGTTTTTGTAACATGAAAAGGGCCTTGAAATGTTATTTCAGATACTTAGGCACTACCAAAAAAAAATGATAAAAAAAAATGAGCCATGACTACTCCTCCCTAAAATCCATTTCCCATATACCCTTTTATTTCATAGGCACTATTCCACAATATACTTTTACGTAACAGCGTACGGAAATAAGGTGTTTAAATTAACGAAATGCAAGTCAAAATTCCAACACTTTCAACAAGAACGTCCAGCAGTTCTGTATG
>JAXCGZ010017536.1:0-20000 GCA_037179515.1 Halocaridina rubra | reverse complement strand
TTATTATTATTATTATTATTATTATTATTATTATTATCATTATTATTAGTATTAATATTAATATTATTATTATTATTATTGTTATTGTTATTATTATTATTATTATGAATATTATTATTATTATTATTATTATTATTATTATTATTATTATTATTATTATTATTATTATTATTATTATTAATATTATTATTATTATTATTATTATTACTATTTTTATTACAATTATCATTATAAAGTGGGATATCACCAGTTATATCACTATGAAATCTAATGCTGGTGGATTTCATCAATCTCCGTCCGTCTTCATCGCATCTACATATCATTTTGCGGCATCACTGTTGCTGCTGCTACTACTACTACTACTACTACTTATATTACTACTACTACTACTACTACTACTACTACTACTACTACTAATAATAATAATAATAATAATAATAATAATAATAATAATAATAATGATAATAATAATAATAATAATAATAATAATAATAATAATAATAATAATAATAATAATAATAATAATAATAATAATAATAATAATAATAATAATAATAATAATGATAATAATAATAATAATATTAATAATAATAATAATAATAATAATAATAATAATAATAATAATAATAATAATAATAATAATAATAATAATTTTCAAATGTATTATCTTAAAATCATTAACATGCTGTATCTTTCCTTTCAAGACCCTGCCATTCCTAGCGCTCTACGGCGAAAGATTGGTTCCCGTCCAAGACCGAGAGTTTAAGCTGTTTCCTGGCAGGTACTGCTGTGGTTGGTCACCACAGTGGGGGGGTTGTGGCTTGCCCCGGCTGACGAATACCCATTGTATAATGGAAATAAAGGCTTATTATTATGATTATTATTATTATTTTTACTACGTTGGGCTAGATCGAGAGTCTGTCAATTCTGGGGTCAAGGAATCTGACCACTAGGCTACTGTGGTCCTCTCATGTCATACCCATCAAATACGCGTATTTTTTCCCTTTAAATTGTATCTTTCCTTTACAAATGTCTTAAAAACTTTTAAAAGGCTGTTTTTTTTTCCTTTACAGAAGCCAGATATCTTTTCCTTTCATAAATGTTTTATTCTTCTTAAGAATGTTGAATCTTACTCTTTCAGTAGTCTTATATTCTCCTTTCTGGGGTCGCCTCTTACTCTTACAAAAGTTTTTATTTAATTATTTATTTATTTATTTATTTGTTTTTTTTTTTTTAATAAAACTCATTTAATCCCCTTTCCAATGTAGCCATTTCCCTTTCAGAAATCACATCAACTTATTCAAAAAGTTGGTTCCTTTAATTATACAAGAAGCAAATTCATTAAAATATGTGTCAGTCCCTTTTTAATAAATCACACATTGCTTTACTCTATCTATATACAAGAACCATATTGCCCTTATAATGAAGGTGGCTGAGTCAAAGCGAAATGCAGTGACTCTCCGCAGGAGGAAAATAGAGAGTAAGGGAATCCTGGTCTTCTCGCTCCGCCACAATTCGTCGACTTTTACGACACGCAAGGGAACACTGAAAAAGTATTCTTGCTCCTCCTCCTCAGGGGATAATACATCTGCATGTACTGTATAAAAAAAAATATACATCTTTAATTTACAAGCGTAATATATTGCTCTGTTAAAAGCATAAAAAAAGTTAAGTATATACAATAATGCGAATCAGGACCCCCGGAGACTATAATATTTCTCAATATATTTTTACCATCAGCTTCATTGCTGCAGTTCTCAAAAAAAAAAAAAAAAAAAAAAAAATGGCAAGGATGGTCACAGCAACACTCGAATCTACCCAGTTAACAGATTCTATATATACATCGTCAGCAAGTAAAACACACACACAATCTTCTCCGAAGCCGAAGTGCATAAAATATGCATATGTCCTTGGTATGAAGCATTGACCCCGCATGTTCCGGTTTTACGTCACGAACTCCCTTTTCAACCAAGGGCTAGGACGGTAGCCTTCTTGCGATGGACTTGTTTTGGCAGATGTAATCCTTACCCTGAGTGCATGTCTTTGGTAACGTCAGATCGTGACGGGGCGAGAACCCTCAACCTGACGCCTCAGAGTCGCGGACGCTACCGCTTGAGCCACGGTGACTACAAGCATTGACCCCGCATAGCACTGCTTAACTCACTGCTCACTGCATAATCATCATCATTATCATCATCATCAGCTTCACCACTCTAAATAAGATTAAAAAAAATAAAAAAAAAAATAAGAAAAAGCAACTGCTATAGTATCAGAACGTAAAGAAAATAACTTTCAGCATAAGCTTTGGAGGGTTCGAGCGCTTTCACTGTCCTTTGACTCTGCCTTTCACTAGAGACCATAAATTAAGTTATTTTATGTAATCAGAAGTTTAACAGTGACGTATATAGGATCCAAAGCATCCAAAAAGGGAAAATTGATTATTCTTATTCAGGCTAAGTATTCCAAACTTGTCACTCCAATCAAAACTTTCGGTTTTTACGTCACGAACTCCCCTTTCTACTAAGGGCTAGGACGGTTGCCTTCTTACAAAGAACTTGCTTTGGCAGATGTAATAGTTACTCGGAGTGTATGTCCTTACTAACCTCAGTCCGTGACGGGGCGCGAACCCTCGACGTACCGCCTCAGAGTCGCAGACGCTAAAATGAGATTCATTCAAAACGCAAAACTCTCTCCTTGCAGACCAGACAACTCCACAATGAACTAAAACAGCAATTAAAGGGATATGTGAGGATGATTGGGACATGGGTGATATAATACAGAGGGCCGAAAAGCCTGCCCTGACCTGAAAATTACTCCTCCTTATAATTTTGAATATTGTGGTCACCGTGGCTCAAGCGGTACCGTCCTCGACTCTGAGGCGTCAGGTCGAGGGATCGCGCCCCGTCACGGTCTGAGGTTAGCAAGGGCATGCACTCAGGGTAACGATTACATCTGCCAAAACAAGTCCTTTGCTAGAAGGCAACTGTCCTAGCTCTTGGTAGAAAAGGGAGTCCGTGACGTAAACCGGGAACAAGCTGTTCTGTATCATTTTGAATATTAACAAATTAAACTCACGTGTCAAGTACTTCTAATTATTGAAGGTATGTTTAATTCATAAATAGTCTCAAACATTGTTTAAGTAACAATTTCCTAAGATGTAAGTATCCGATGGCTATTGCTTCAGGAAAAAAATCAATTATCAGTAGATAGATAGATAAATAAATAACATAAATAAATAAATAAAGCGTGTTTTATGTCATGGACTCCCTTTTATGTGAAGGGCTAGGGCGGTTGCCTTCTTGCGAAGGACTTGTTTTGGCATATGTAATCGCTACCCTGAGTGCATGCCCTTGCTAACCTCAGACCGTGGCGGGGAGCGAACCCTTGACCTGTCGCCTCAAAGTCGCGGACGCTACCGCCTAAACCAAGGTGACTACAAATAAATAAATAAATAAATAAATAAATAAATAAATAAATAAATAAATAAATAATATTCATGATCTGAAAAAATAGCAAATAAGAAGGAATGGATAGGATGACAACTTTATATATTTATTAATCTTTATTATTAATTTCATATATAACGGCCCGAATCCCCCTTGTAAGGGGGGGGGGTCGAGCCAAAGAAAACACATTCACCATAAGCCAAAACACTCCTAAATCATTCTCTTTAGGTCTTTAGTGATAAAGGTTGCCATATTTCCCCTCCAATGCTGATAGGTTCATCCGCATGGTAGGTGGGCAAGTATCTTCTGCCATGAGGCCCGACAGCCGCATAACTTAGATATCTATAAACTATCTCTAGAATTCTCGTTAGATTAGGAGAAAGAAAATAATTACGGTACTGTATGTGATCTCTACACCAGGAGTATCTTCTTAATAAATCTCTTATTGACCGAAGTAGGTCGTAGTCATCGTGGCTCAAGCGGTAGCGTCCGCGACTCTGAGGCGTCAGGTCGAGGGTTAGCGCCCCGTCACGGTCTGAGGTTAGCAAGGGCATGCACTCAGGGTAACGATTACATCTGCCAAAACAAGTTATCCGCAAGAAGGCAACCGCCCTAGCCCTTGGTAGAAAAGAGAATCCGTGACGTAAAACCGGAACATTGACCGAAGTAGGTCAGTTTGAGGGTCCATCGTTCATGGATCATTATTCAGTTGCGTTTCCTGAACATTTTCCCCTTATTTCTTAAGAGTGTGACACCGGGACAGGCAAAAAAATTTCCCTCAGCAGGCCCTGGTAAGACGAAAAAACTTAAGAAGAAAGAGTAGAAAGTTAAGGATAAGGCAGACATAAGGTAATGATACACCGCAGGACAAAGACAGGCTGAAAGAATAGTCGAAGTACTGAGGACATGGAGTTATAGTAGGATTGGGCCCTGAGATGACGATAGATCTGTTTTTTAATGGAAGACAGGTTATAAGAATTAGGAAAGACAAAAGGAGGAAGAGAGTCAGCAACACGAGTGACACGCCTAGTAGGGGCTTTCTCCCCTCCCCTACCCAGGGCATAATGCAGTATAAGCTATATTAAATCTTAAGGATACAGTGACTAAAAGCGAACATACGTAACAAAACAACTAAAGCAAACAGGAGTTCCTAAAGGTTAAAATCTCTCTCTCTCTCTCTCTCTCTCTCTCTCTCTCTCTCTCTCTCTCTCATATATATATATATATATATATATATATATATATATATATATATATATATATATATATATATATATATATATATATATATATATATATATATATATTCTTAATTTAAAGCAAGATGCCAATGACCAAAAAGTAGAAAGTCAGCATGATTTCACAGTACACTGCCCATCCTTGCCCCTTCTGGCATCTATTTTGTAGCAATGAAGAAAATACCTTGTCGAAGGAGGGAATACCAACGCATAAACACTTACAACATTTCAGGGAGTACAAAGACAGACATGTTTCTCCGACAATAGCATGGATATGCCTCAAATAGGCCTATGCATAATTTATATTACTGTAAATGTTTCTTTTTCAACAACTTTCACCTCAAATAGGCCTATGCACAATTTATATTCGGTAAATAGGCCTATGCACAATTTATATTCTGTAAATGTTTCTTTTTCAACAACTCTTTCACTTCAAATAGGCCTATGCACAATTTATATTCTGTAAATATTTCTTTTTCAACAACTCCTTCAGTGTTCATTTAGGGTCGCTGTATCTTGCAAGCCTCTTTGGAAACTAGAGATTTTGTGTGCATTATAATATTACGACCGGATGCCCTTCCTGATGCCAATCTCTCCATTTATCCGCTATGCGTTATAATGCTAAGGATAGGTGAGAGAGGAGGCAAGAATACTTCCTCCGTGTTCCCCCGCGTGTCGTAAGAGACGACTAAGCGGAGCGGAGCGAGGGGACTAGGAATTCCCTTCTCTGCATTTTCTGTTACCAAATTGTCAGAGTAGTTTGCTTTGATTTAGTCACTCCCCTTATAAAGGGAAATGGCTCATGTATATATATATATATATATATATATATATATATATATATATATATATATATATATATATATATATATATATATATATATATATATATATATATATATATATATTTATAACAAGGTGACTAAGTAAAGAATGTTTAAATCAAAACCCTTTCATGTAATATCCTACTGATTCTTACCATTGATACTTGAAGTTCTGTCTGGTTAGAGAACTATGAAAAGATAATTATTAATAACCATTTAAAAGACTCATGACTTTCATATGCATGTACATTTATGATACACAGTGTTCTCCTTCTATGCCTACATCAACACGAAATATTCTTGGATATTCGTTATACATCTCTTATTATCCTTTCACATCTGACAAGTCACAATGCTCCCCATTTCTGTTTCTCTTTATGTTTTCTACGTACCCAGGCTCAATGAGGGTAGATTTATTATACTTTTTTTTTTTACCTGTCCTGGTGTCACAATCATAAAAAAAAAAAAAATGCCAACAGGCTAGTAAGGAATTCTCCTCAAGGAGGCAAGTATGCCTCCTCCTTGTTCTCCTGCGCATAGTAAAAGTCGACCATATGGGGCAGAGTGTAGGGACTGGGAACCTCCTCCTTCGAACAAAGTGTCAAGTTGTTTGCTTTGATTAAGCCACTCCTTTATAAGATGAATTATAGCTTTGTATAGATAAACAGATAGATAGATAGATAAATAAATAGATAGATAGATAGACAATTTTGAACCAAAGCATCTAACAATCCAACTGGCATCGTATTAACAAGAGAACCGTAACTAGCTGAAACTGGTTAAGTGTTCGGAAGAGACATGGCCATCTGCGTTGCATCAGTTCGAGAAAGCAACATTGTTAGCTCTCTGCCACACCATCAAATAATTAGAGTACCTTCCTGTCCTTCATTATGTCTAAAGGTTTACAAACACAGACTCTAGATGGCACTCACGTCATACAAAGCGGCACAGTCAACAATCTCATAAAAAGGGAAAAGATAATGCCATGAATATTCTATGATGAGTTAAATGTTAGTAAGGGCATACACTCAGGGTAACGATTACATCTGCCAAAACATGTCCTTCGTAAGAAAGCAACTGTCCTAGCCCTTAGAAGAAAAAGGGAGTTCGTGACGTAAAACCGAATCCATTCTATGATGAGTTATCCAGATGGAATAAGATTAAAAGTCTCGAATGAAAGGCAGAAGCAAGGGGGAGTGATGGTACTAGAGTCCGACTATATCTACACTGATAACACTAGAGGCCGATTATATACTTAGCACATATCAGGGGACCAAGCCCCCTCTCCAGATACGTGGACCTAGTGATCTAGAATTGCCGAATAATCAGGTAGAGCCACAGGAAATCACCGAACCCTCAATTAATTGCCCAGTTTGATCAGTAACGACACGAAATAGTGAAAAGTAACCCAACTTTGGACTAGGTTTGAACCTGAATATGCATATAAAAATGGCAGAGTTTCTTGCTGCCCAAAATTGTCTTCCAATTAACATGTTTATTTTTGCCATAAGTTAGCTCTCACATTAAATCGACAGGACCATGTCATATATATTCAAAGAGATGTGTTCAGGACTAATTGTAGAGTAAATTTTGATTTATGTCTAATATTGTGCATCTCTGGGAGTCTCCCATTCCCAGTGCAATGTAAATGGAAAAAAAAAAACATTTATTATACCAACCTTTCTATAGGTAACACCATTCTTAGACTGTGGAGATATATTTAAAACCTTACCATGTTGTTCCAGTTTTACGTCACGGACTCCCTTTTCTACCAAGGGCTAGAACAGTTGCCTTCTTGCGAAGGACTTGTTTTGGTAGATGTAATCGTTACCCTGAGTGCATGCCCTTGCTAACCTCAGACCGTGACGGGACGCGAACCCTCAACCTGACGCCTCAGAGTCGCGGACGCTACCGCTTTGGCCACGGTGACTACATTTAAAACCTTATCGTAATTAATCAAAACTAAAACTAAAATGTAAAAGGTGTTCTTGTCCTTGTTAATAAATATTATCAACCAGTTATATACCATCGCATTTTACGTCCCAAACACTGTGATCGGTTTTACGTCACGGACTCCCTCTTCTACTAAGGGCTATGACGGTGCCCTCTTGCGGAGGACCCGAATAAATACGAAAATTTAAGTAATATAAAAAGGAACTAAGAACTGGCAGGCTAAGTAAAGACTTTAATTCCATCAACAAATACGAACAGAATGAAACTTCTAGTCCTAACTTGCAGCCAAGATTTTGACTTGAATATATACATTAACAAGAATACCAAACACTTGTTTATTACATACTCGTATGTAGATTATATATACATGCACACACACGCGCGTGCATGTACATACACACACGCACACACATGCACACACGCACACACATATATGCATACATATATATATATATATATATATATATATAATATATATATATATATATATATATATATATATATATATAGCTATATATGCATATATATATATAGATAGATAGATAGATAGATAGATATAGATATAAAATAAGTAAGCGGAAAATGCGATACATATCTCGAGTACAAGTACATATATATGAATGGAAGAATAAAGAATTATAATTATAAAAAGCAAAATGAGTGGGAGAGAGAGAGAGAGAGAGAGAGAGAGAGAGAGAGAGAGAGAGAGAGAGAGAGAGAGAGAGAGAGAGAGAGAGAGAGAGAGAGAGAGAAGATCGATATATCCAGGCCAACGAGAAGCGAGTTCACCGAGAGAGAAAGAGTGAGGGCCAGAACGGAGGAGACCTGGAAAAAAGACGACAAGCAAAGAGAAGACAATAAATACATTCATATATTCATGCATACATACATATACATAAAGATAAATCAACGATAGACAGATATATACAGGTAGATATACATACATGAATATATATATATATATATATATATATATATATATATATATATATATATATATATGTGTGTGTGTGTGTGTGTGTGTGTGTGTGTGTGTGTGTGTGTGTGTGTGTGTGTGTGTGTGTGTGTGTGTGTGTGTGTGTGTGTGTGTGTGTGTGTGTGTGTGTGTGTGTGTGTGTGTGTGTGCGTTTACTGCATGGAGATTTGTACCTTTCTTTCCAGTTCTAGACACTGGAACTCTCTTCTTTCTTCTGTCTTTCCACACTTTTGTGACATTTCTTCCTTCAAAGAGCTGATCTATCTTCATCTCAGGGCCGAACCATGATATACTTCTAAGTCTTCATTACTTCGCCTAGTCTTTCAGCATAACTTTTCCTATTATTTATCATTCTGTTATTTCTCCCTCGTCCATAAACTGCTACTTTTTCCTAGACTGATTGTTTTCTTGGTGTCCGAGACCGATGAGGGCAGTTTTCTTGCCTGCCCCGGAGTCACATTCAAAAAATTATAGAAATAAACACATAGATACACAGGTAACCTTCTGAACAAATGCAAAGAAAAAATGGAATAATTGACAGACACTGCAAAGAAATAAAAGCGAAATAAGTCTCTAAAATGTATATAAAAAAATACTATAATATATACAAATGCGTAAAAAAATATGCAAACATATAGAAATGTCATTTTATACGCTCGCATATCTGGGTTGCTTTTTATTGTACTTATCTCCTTGATAGGGTTTAATCTAAGGCAGTTAGACTCAATAATGACCTTTTTCTTACTTCTAATCTGGATTCTCTTTCTTCATGCCGCATGGTATTATCCCTATCTCTTTTCTATCGCTACTACATCCATCGCTGCTCTGATGAGTTGGCGGGTTGAATCCCTCCCCCTCTGAGCCACGTCAGCCTAGCCAAGCGACCTCGTCTCACAGGTACTGTGCTGAGATTTGAAGCTTGCGGATTGGTCGGTGCAGCGACTGCTTCTTCCCATCTACCTCCAGACTCTGGAACTCTCTTCCCACTTCTGTCTTTCCTAACTCTTATAACATATCTTCCTTAAAAAAAAACGATCTATCGTCATCTCAGGGCCTAATCCTGACATATTTCTAGGTCCTCAGTACTTTGATTATTCCTTCAGCATGTCCTTAGCCAATAACTTTTTCTTCTTCTTAGCGTTTTTTTTTTTTCGTGCCAGGGCCTTTCTTGCCTGTCTTGGTGTCACGCAAAAAAAAAAAAAAAAAAAAAAAAAAAAAATTATATATATATATATATATATATATATATATATATATATATATATATATATATATATATATATATATATATATATATATATATATATATATATATATATATATATATATATATATATATATATATCAGAAAAAATAAACAAGTTTCATACAGATGAATAAAGGTTAGCTAGGAAGGAAAACTGAATCGACAAATGAGAATTCAGCTCTATATACGAGAGCTGTTACCACAGATAAACAGTCACTAAAAATACAGAAACTTGAGATATGAGAGAAGCATAGTCTCCGTGGCAAAATAGTAGCGTCCGCGACTCTGAGGCGGCAGGTCGAGGGTTAGCGCCCCGTCACGGACTGAGGTTAGTAAGGGCATACACTCAGGGTAACGATTACATATGCCAAAACAAGTCCTTCGTAAGATGGCAACCGTCCTAGCCCTTAGTTGAAAAGGGAGTTCGTGACGTAAAACCGAATCCATGAGATATGAGAGAAGCAAAGGGTAAAAAGCACGAATAAAAGATAAAGGAGAGACGAATGGGAAGAAAAAGAAATAAAACAGTAAAACACAGACGAGGAAACACAGATTAAATATTCGCCGATTTTTGATGCATTCCTTATTCGGATTCGGTTTTACGTCACGAACTCCCTTTTCTACTAAGGAATAGGACGGTTGTCTTCTGACGAAGGACTTGTTTAGGCAGATGTAATCGTTACCCTGAGTGTATGCCCTTACTGACCTCAGTCCGTGACGGGGCGCGAACCCTCGACCTGCCGCCTCAGAGTCGCAAACGCTACCATTTTGCAACGGAGACTACCTTGGTGCATTCCTTATTATAAACAATATTTTTGCTTGAACTAGCCATAAACAAGAGCATAAACACGAACTAATAAAAAGAGATGAAAAGTAATTTATTTTAGCAGAAGATATAACAAAACTAATATCAAGAAGAAGAAGAAGAAGAAGGGAGAGAGAGAGAGAGAGAGAGAGAGAGAGAGAGAGAGAGAGAGAGAGAGAGAGAGAGAGAGAGAGAGAGAGAGAGAGAGAGAGAGAGAGAGAGAGAGAGAACTAATTTACAGGCTGGTTCATATATGTTAAAAGTCACCAATTTTCACTAGCATTCACATGCGCGAGACTGAAGACTATGGCAAAATTTGGTCAGAAACCGCCACTCACTTTAGAGTTGAGAATATGAGCAGTGAAAAAGAGATTTCATATTACTAGTATCCAAAACCAAACACATAGAGGGTAAATTATAAAAAAGATTAGTTATTAAAGCATATTAATTGTTCGATATACTTATGCGTCTCTAAAACAACTAAGAGAGAGAGAGGAGAGAGAGAGAGAGAGAGAGAGAGAGAGAGAGAGAGAGAGAGAGAGAGAGAGAGAGAGAGAGAGAGAGAGTAATTACACATCAAATACATTTCTAAATTTGTGTATCAAATATAATTATAATGTTTACAGTTCGTATTGATTAAATTTTGAATATAACTTATTTGGAGATTATGAAAAAGGGAATAATATTTAATTATTTATTTACACTGGTTTATCATTGAATACAAATATTAATGAATTATGTAGAAGCTAAAAAGATATATAAGGTAATTCTGTTATGCAGATGAATGTATCTATATTTATATATACTTATTCTGAATTATGAAAATGAATAATTATATAGAATTTTTCAATATATTCTATATTCAATTATTATGACTTTTTTTTTAACTACGTATTTTTGAAGTATGAAAAAAATACTTAATTCTGTGTTATATAATTACATTGATTAATTTCTGTAAGTAATTATTTTTAGATAATTTAATTAAAACAATACATAAACATAATTATTAATTTATAATATTAATTTATAATAATAATTCATAATTGGATGTGCTTACATATTATATATAATTATCTATCATATATTCATATAATTATATGCAATTGAAAATAAAGAAAAAATATATAAAATTTACTTCTACGTTATTGAATTATATTGATTATTGTATATAATTATCTCGAAATTAAGTGAGAACAAAATATACAAAAATGCTAAATAATTAAGAAATTCGTTGATATTCAACCCACGTGACTCTGTTTTCAGACGCCTACGATGTCAGAGAAAAGCGGGATGGGGGGGAGGGTTTTAAAAAGAATCTCATCTCTCTCTCCTCTCTCTCTCTCTCTCTCTCTCTCTCTCTCTCTCTCTCTCTCTCTCTCTCTCTCTCTCTCTCTCTCTCTCTCTCTCTCTCTCTCCGACGTAAATAAAAAGTAATTAGAAAAGCAAAATATGCAAATTCTCTCTCTCTCTCTCTCTCTCTCTCTCTCTCTCTCTCTCTCTCTCTCTCTCTCTCTCTCTCTCTCTCTCTCTCTCTCTCTCTCAAAGAGTAAAGAAAAAACACGACATAAAAGAAAGTATGCAAACACCATGCATACTGCTACATAAAAAAAAAAAAAATCCTTCACAAGTGCATTAGTGACATAAGGCCATAAAAATAAAAAATGAAAATGAAAATTACTGACATCAACATGAAAAATGCATATCTTCTTATGCGCGCGCGCGCGCGCGAGAGAGAGAGAGAGAGAGAGAGAGAGAGAGAGAGAGAGAGAGAGAGAGAGAGAGAGAGAGAGATTACAGAATTACATGCGAACTGAAATGGCAACATATTCTTTTTTTTTTTAAATCTCTTATTTAGAATATCATACAGTAAAAGTCTACATTTTTACATCACGTAAATGAACTATACATCCACTTAGTTGTATTGTTTGTGTGTGTGTGTATGTGTGTGTAGATATATACATATATATATCTATATATATATATATATATATATATATATATATATATATATATATATATATATATATATATATATATATATCTATATATATATATATATATATATATATATATATATATATATATATATATATATATATATATATATATATATATATAATATAATATGTAATTACCTAATTGTGTCTACGGGAGAGAGCCCAACCTTATAACTTCCCGTCTCCTGGTCGGTGTCATTTTGTACTTAGTGATACTTATTATACTTGTCCCTAAAACTATGGATTGAGTTAGCATTAACTACCTCCTCGCTTAGCCACTTCCAATCATCAACTACTCCTACGCTAAAAATATACTTCCTTACATCATGCAAAGAAGTTTTCTTACGAAGTTTCAAATTATGACCTCTAGTTCTAGAGCCAGCCATATGAAAGTATCAAGCCCTATCCGCTCTGTCATAACCATAAAGAAATTTAAAACCTGTCACCATATCCCCCTCAATCTTCTAGCTTCGAGTGTTGGTAAGTCTAATTCTCTCAGCCTCTCATCATAACTGAGATTGCGTATTTCTGGTTCCAGTTTCGTGGCATGTATTTGAACTTTTTCCACCTTAACTATATATATATATATATATATATATATATATATATATATATATATATATATATATATATATATATATATATATATACATATATGAATAATTTTTTTACCCCGACCGGGACTCGAACCTAGGACTTATGATTACTAAGTCAAGGCGCTACCACTACACCACAGAAGGTTAAAAGGAATCCAACCTTATAGCTTATATCTGCTATACTTAGGAATGAACGCATTCTAACTGAATGCCACTATATTCATATTACAGATTCCCCAACTTCTCTCGTGGCTTCATTAAAGCATTTAATTCAAGTCCCAATCTCATTCGGGCCATGAAATAACCAAGCAAGCACATTACTTAAAACTATGGATTGAGTTAGCATTAACTACCTCCTCGCTTAGCCACTTCCAATTATCAACTACTCCTACGCTAAAAATATACTTCCTTACATCATGCAAAGAAGTTTTCTTACGAAGTTTCAAATTATGACCTCTAGTTCTAGAGCCAGCCATATGAAAGTATCAATCCCTATCCGCTCTGTCATAACCATGAAGAAATTTAAAACCTGCCACCATATTACCCCTCAATCTTCTAGCTTCGAGTGTTGGTAAGTCTAATTCTCTCAGCCTCTCATCATAACTGAGATTGCGTATTTCTGGTACCAGTTTCGTGGCATGTATTTGAACTTTTTCCACCTTAACTATATATATATATATATATATATATATATATATATATATATATATATATATATATATATATATATATATATATATATATATGAATAATTTTTTTACCCCGACCGGGACTCGAACCTAGGACTTATGATTACTAAGTCAAGGCGCTACCACTACACCACAGAAGGTTAAAAGGAATCCAACCTTATAGCTTATATCTGCTATACTTAGGAATGAACGCATTCTAACTGAATGCCACTATATTCATATTACAGATTCCCCAACCTCTCTCGTGGCTTCATTAAAGCATTTAATTCAAGTCCCAATCTCATTCGGGCCATGAAATAACCAAGCAAGCACATTACTTAAAACTATGGATTGAGTTAGCATTAACTACCTCCTCGCTTAGCCACTTCCAATCATCAACTACTCCTACGCTAAAAATATACTTCCTTACATCATGCAAAGAAGTTTTCTTACGAAGTTTCAAATTATGACCTCTAGTTCTAGAGCCAGCCATATGAAAGTATCAAGCCCTATCCGCTCTGTCATAACCATAAAGAAATTTAAAACCTGTCACCATATCCCCCCTCAATCTTCTAGCTTCGAGTGTTGGTAAGTCTAATTCTCTCAGCCTCTCATCATAACTGAGATTGCGTATTTCTGGTACCAGTTTCGTGGCATGTATTTGAACTTTTTCCACCTTAACTATATATATATATATATATATATATATATATATATATATATATATATATATATATATATATATATATATATATATATATATATATATATATATATATGAATCATCTTTTTACCCCGACCGGGACTCGAACCTAGGACTTATGATTACTAAGTCAAGGCGCTACCACTACACCACAGAAGGTTAAAAGGAATCCAACCTTATAGCTTATATCTGCTATACTTAGGAATGAACGCATTCTAACTGAATGCCACTATATTCATATTACAGATTCCCCAACCTCTCTCGTGGCTTCATTAAAGCATTTAATTCAAGTCCCAATCTCATTCGGGCCATGAAATAACCAAGCAAGCACATTACTTAAAACTATGGATTGAGTTAGCATTAACTACCTCCTCGCTTAGCCACTTCCAATTATCAACTACTCCTACGCTAAAAATATACTTCCTTACATCATGCAAAGAAGTTTTCTTACGAAGTTTCAAATTATGACCTCTAGTTCTAGAGCCAGCCATATGAAAGTATCAATCCCTATCCGCTCTGTCATAACCATGAAGAAATTTAAAACCTGCCACCATATTACCCCTCAATCTTCTAGCTTCGAGTGTTGGTAAGTCTAATTCTCTCAGCCTCTCATCATAACTGAGATTGCGTATTTCTGGTACCAGTTTCGTGGCATGTATTTGAACTTTTTCCACCTTAACTATATATATATATATATATATATATATATATATATATATATATATATATATATATATATATATATATATATATATATATATATATATATATATATATATATATGAATAATTTTTTTACCCCGACCGGGACTCGAACCTAGGACTTATGATTACTAAGTCAAGGCGCTACCACTACACCACAGAAGGTTAAAAGGAATCCAACCTTATAGCTTATATCTGCTATACTTAGGAATGAACGCATTCTAACTGAATGCCACTATATTCATATTACAGATTCCCCAACCTCTCTCGTGGCTTCATTAAAGCATTTAATTCAAGTCCCAATCTCATTCGGGCCATGAAATAACCAAGCAAGCACATTACATATGTGAAAACATGAATAATTTTTTTACCCCGACCGGGACTCGAACCTAGGACTTATGATTACTAAGTCAAGGCGCTACCACTACACCACAGAAGGTTAAAAGGAATCCAACCTTATAGCTTATATCTGCTATACTTAGCGCCTTGACTTAGTAATCATAAGTCCTAGGTTCGAGTCCCGGTCGGGGTAAAAAAATTATTCATGTTTTCACATATGTAATGTGCTTGCTTGGTTATTTCATGGCCCGAATGAGATTGGGACTTGAATTAAATGCTTTAATGAAGCCACGAGAGAGGTTGGGGAATCTGTAATATGAATATAGTGGCATTCAGTTAGAATGCGTTCATTCCTAAGTATAGCAGATATAAGCTATAAGGTTGGATTCCTTTTAACCTTCTGTGGTGTAGTGGTAGCGCCTTGACTTAGTAATCATAAGTCCTAGGTTCGAGTCCCGGTCGGGGTAAAAAAATTATTCATGTTTTCACATATGTAATGTGCTTGCTTGGATATATATATATATATATATATATATATATATATATATATATATATATATATATATATATATATATATATATATATATATATATATTTATTTATTTATGGTTAAGAGCCTTAGATAAAACGAATATAAACCCATTTTGAAAGAATAAATTCATATTAGAACATCAACCCTCACAACTATTCTTAGCAACCTCTACGAAAGAGAGAGTCAACTCGTATTAGAACTTCAATCCTCACAACTCGTATCTATTGTTACCACTACTATGGAAAAAGTAAACTTACATTAGAACTACAACCCTTACAACTCGTGCCCTTTGCATTTATTAAAAAAAAATAAAGATTAAACTCGTATTAACAGTACAACTCTCAAAATTTCTATTCCTAGCAATCCCCACGGAAGAGAAGGTAAACTCGTAATGGAATTATTATCTTCTAAACTCGTCCCTTGAATTTAATCTATGATAAATTAAGCTTGTTTTAGAAGTAGTTTCGTCACAATTCGTAGCCTCTGAATTAAATCTGTATAAGCTCGTATTAAAACTTATCACCCTCACACTCCGAATCCTTATCATGTAATCTTTAAAAAGTAAACTCTCATTAAATCAGTAAGTTATAAACTCGAACTAAAACTACCCCCCCCCCACATCTCATACTCGAACTCTTTGTAATCCTTACATAAAGCGTAAATTCTAATCAAAACTATTTCACTCACAAACCTTACCCTTTACAATTAATCTAACTAAAAATAAACTCGTATTTAAGCTATTATTTCCACAACTCGTGCCATTCGCATTAAATTTCAAATTAAAAAAAGTTAAGTCATATGAAAATTCCGTCCCTCAAAACTAGTCAATTTTTTATTTATTCTATAAAAAAAATTAAATTCGTATTTAAACTTACTCTCACAACTTGTACACCCTATCCAACCCTAACATAAAAACGTAAACCCGTAATAAAACTACTAATCTCACAACTCGTACACCCTATCCAACCCTAACATAAAAACGTATACTCGTAATGAAGCTACTACCCTCACAACTTATGCACTGCAACCCTAACATAAAAACGTAAACTCGTGATAAAACTACTAATCTCACAACTCGTACAGCCTATCCAACCCTAACATAAAAACGTAAACTCGTAATAAAACTACTAATCTCACAACTTGTACACCCTATCCAACCCGAACATAAAAACGTAAACTCGTAATAAAACTACTAATCTCACAACTCGTACACCCTATCCAACCCTAACATAAAAACGTATACTCGTAATGAAGCTACTACCCTCACAACTTATGCACTGCAACCCTAACATAAAAACGTAAACTCGTGATAAAACTACTAATCTCACAACTCGTACAGCCTATCCAACCCTAACATAAAAACGTAAACTCGTAATAAAACTACTCCCCTCACAACTTGTACAGTGTGGAACCCTAACATAAAAACGCAAACTCGTAATAAAACTACTAATCTCACAACTTGTACACCCTATCCAACCCGAACATAAAAACGTAAACTCGTAATAAAACTACTAATCTCACAACTCGTACACCCTATCCAACCCTAACATAAAAACGTATACTCGTAATGAAGCTACTACCCTCACAACTTATGCACTGCAACCCTAACATAAAAACGTAAACTCGTGATAAAACTACTAATCTCACAACTCGTACAGCCTATCCAACCCTAACATAAAAACGTAAACTCGAAATAAAACTACTCCCCTCACAACTTGTACAGTGTGGAACCCTAACATAAAAACGCAAACTCGTAATAAAACTACTAATCTCACAACTCGTACACTCTATCCAACCCTAACATAAAAACGTAAACTCGTAATAAAACTACTAATCTCACAACTTGTACACTGTGCAACCCTAGCACAAAAGCGCAGACTCGTAATAAAACTACTAATCTCACAACTCGTACACCCTATCCAACCCTAACATAAAAACGTAAACTCGTAATAAAACTACTCCCCTCACAACTTGTACCCTTTGCATTTCATCTATGGTCAGTGAACATGTAAAGCTAACAGACATGTGTAGAGCGGACGTGACAGCCTTCTGAATCACCACTTTACAAGTCTCTCTCCATGATATATGTAACCGTACATATATGCGGACACGCACACAACACACACACACACACCGACACGTCAATCGCTGTCTAGTCGCTAAAATTAAACTTGATTGAGAGATTTATTTATGTCACGTTGCCACTAGATGCCGCTGCTGTGGCGGGGTACAACACCCACCGCGGAAGAGGCGAACAGAACATACTTACAATTGACATTAATCATGATTATCATCTAAATATATATGTAAGCATACGTACATACAGGCATACACACAAGTACATACATACATACATACATACATACATACATACATACATACATACATACATACATGACATACATACATACATACATACATACATACATACATACATACATACATACATACATACATGCATGCATGCATGCATGCATGCATGCATACATACATACATACATACATACATACATACATACATACATACATACATACATACATACATACATACATACATACATGCACATATAAGTGCTACTTTGGCTTGTTATCTATAAGGAAAAAATATCTTTACCGTAGATATTCTAGCGATAAACAGCTCGTACATTGGCTAAAAATAGTAAATAGAAGTTAGGTTAGGTTAGGTTAGGTTAGGTTATAGATCACAATATAAAGTGTAGGTTGCGTATCAAAGTAGATTCATGACACATAGATAACAAGCCAAAGTAGCACCCACATGCATACTTACAACGGTCATTAATAATGATTATCATGCAAATACATACATACATACATACATACATACATACATACATACATACATACATACATACATACATACATACATACATACATACATACATACATACATACATACATACTCCCCGACATTCATAGTTGTTAGTATACGAAATGCACATATTTCTTCGAATCTGTGAAATATAATCATATAAATGTACTGTATGTCCCTTTCTCTAATCATACATAATACACACCCACGCGCGCGTGCACACACACACACACACACACACACACACACACACACACACACACACACACACAGAGAGAGAGAGAGAGAGAGAGAGAGAGAGAGAGAGAGAGAGAGAGAGAGAGAGAGAGAGAGAGAGAGAGAGAGAACTAAGAATGCAGTACGAGGGAAGAGAGAGAGAGAGAGAGAGAGAGAGAGAGAGAGAGAGAGAGGAGAGAGAGAGAGAGAGAGAGAGAGAGAGAGCGTGCACACACACATAGCATATTGTTAAAACTTTTTGTTTACACAAAAAACGGCATAAAGCTATAATTAGACGCACACACAACCCGCATGCAAAGCCATACATAGCTATACACAGAGACACATAAACGACGCCTGAGAAAACAACACATGTGATAAAATATTAAACTTGAATTTATATTAAATACACGTTCATGAACGTAAAAAAGGCAAAAAACAGAGGTAATGGAGAAACATGTTATGAAGAAACAATTAAAAGAAAGAAAAAAAAATAATTAAACATTTTGGGATTAAGCAAATAAACGAAAAAATAAATAATGAATAAAAACACAAAACTATAAAAATACACTTTTGGGAACGAGGAAAAGAAAGAAAATAGGAAACAAATAATAACAAAAAATATTTAAAAAATGTAGCTAGAGATACGGAAAACTCTCCGTGTATTCATTACGTCACTCTTCCATTTCCGCAATGAAGAAGGCAAACAAGAGGCATACCCGGAAGGGAGAGAGAGAGAGAGAGAGAGAGAGAGAGAGAGAGAGAGAGAGAGAGAGAGAGAGAGAGAGAGAGAGAGAGAGGGAAATTAAGAATGCAGTACGAGGGAAAGAGAGAGAGAGAGAGAGAGAGAGAGAGAGAGAGAGAGAGAGAGAGAGAGAGAGGAGAGAGAGAGAGAAAACTATGAATGCAGTACGAGGGAAGAGAGAGAG